>JAODKC010000051.1:4083882-4102309 GCA_026777985.1 Mormyrops attenuatus | reverse complement strand
TGCCCTGTGATGGACTGGCATCCCCTCCAGGGTGCCCCCCCGCCTCGTGCCCTGTGTTTCCTGGGAGAGACCCAATGTTCCTGGGACCCCGTACTGGATTAGCAGTGATGGAAGATGGCTGTAGAAAAGGTTAAAAGCGTGGTCAATGAAGTTCACACAACGCTGGACGGTAAATACTTTTTAAAAAAATTCAAGGGCGATCTCACCTCCCCACTGGAGTCTCCGAGCAGTCATTAGGACACAGTAACCACTGGCTAATCAAGAGGTTGAGAACAGGGCTGTGCGGCTCAGATGGGTTACCCGCTCATGTAGAGCGAAGTGTAAAGCACCACATAAAGTGTCACATGTTGACTGTCCTTATTGGTCACTTGGCTTTGGTCACCGTGGCAGCTGTGTCTATGATGATACAATGCGGGTGGATTATCTTTTTCTTATCGAGGAAAGCTGAGGCCTGCAATATGGCTGCAAGCATTCTGGGCTTCGGACGGACTGGTCCAATTTGCATCTGATCTGCTATTCAGTCCTTAGACGGTGAACTGAGCAAGGAACGGGACAACGGGTGGAAAAACGAATGCGATTGAGCGGGTCAATCAAGCCTGGGCGCCTGAATCACAAAAAACGAGACTGATGCTATTTTAAGCATAAAACAAGAAGAGCCAGTATACTGGAAAAGGCCATAATGCTTAGAAAAGTTTAAGGGAGACAGAGACAAGATGGATAAACTCAATCGCTAGAAAACCAAACAGAAGACAGAACATTCTGTGGAAGTGAGGTCTACATTTCCACATCAACTGGGAGGCACCTATTAATAACAACAGATTTGTGTAATATATAACCCCATTTACAAAAAAGTTGGGACTGGGGCAACAAAAGATGGGAAAAGTTGCGTGGTGCTAAATCAAAACACCTGGTTGAATATCTCACAACTAATTAGGTTAATTAGGTCAGTAAGATGATTGTGTATTATTTACATTTTACACAGCGTTCCAACTTTTTTGGAAACAGGATTGTACATACTATCCCCGAAAGAGCTTGTACCAAGTTAAAGGTTGGATGAGTATTAAACTTTGACTAGATGCTACAGGTCTGATAAGGTCTGCTTCCATATTGCATCATTGTGACATGTCCCCCTCAGATTTAATGGCGGCGACGCCCATGCTTTGAACCTCTCTCACCTGCTTCTGAAACATCTAATCACCAGAACACCTCATTGTTCATACTTAGGTATGTATATATTCCATGCAAATGCACCGATGGTGAATGCAAGTTATGTAAAATCAGGGACACTTTCACACGAGTAAGAGTCCAAACAAGAAAATCATCTGATACACCCCCAAGCGGATTTAGGAGGCAAAATGTTAAATGTAAAAGCATGATGGCCAAGCCTCACTGAATTTTGTGCTTAAAGGGACGTCTGCGGAGCGAAAGTGAAAATTAAATGGAAAACAAGGTGCACTTATGAAGCTTGCACCACGGAAGCTCAGGTAAGCTGAGCTGAGGCCCGTGCAAATCAGGCCTGGGGGGGGAGCAGGGAGAGGGGAGATTGGCCGTCCACCTTCTGGGATTTTTACTGACGTAACATGGGGCTCCTCGGAGACCGAAAATTCACCCCCCCTCCCCCCCAGGCTGGCTTCAGGCTGATCCCCCCGTGACCCAGTTGGGCGGACTGGCTAGAATCGAGAAAGCTACTCACCGGACACAGAAGATTTGAGGTCGAATCTGAACGGGGAGGCGATGGGGTAGAAGTAGAAGGATGATTCCCCCCCCTGCCCCCCTCCATCCTGCAGGGCTGGAGGATGTGATAAGTGAGCGACGAGGTCTGTGTGTCACCCTCTGATGTGCTGGCACTGTGCCCGCTCGGGATGCGATTATCTCACCTGTCAGCTGCTTGTCTGATAGCCAGCCTGACTGCCGCGCTTTGATAGAGTTAAGATGGCTTCGGCCAAGGGAAGGAGACCGGAGAGAATCCCTCTGGCTCTTCTGTCGGGAAGGTTTTACGGAGTAACGAGTTACCGAAATCTCAAGGTAGCCCCGAAATCTGCTCATAAACTCGTCCTTTAAAACGTGCTGTTTGGAGAGGTACCTATTCCCGTGCTTCTGTAATTTTGCAAACTGTCATTCTTGATTTTCTGGGGAAAAAAGTCGACCATAAGTCACCAAGTCACTAAGGCTATGCTGAGAATTTAAGAAAATATCTGGTTAATTAATGTTAGAATAACTGGCTCTTAGGCGAATGCACAGTTGTGGCAGAAAGAATTAAGACCTACATGAAAAGGTCTTGGCTTTTTAAGAGTTCTTTTAGGTCTATCCGGGAGGCCGCAGGGTAGTTCCTGTAAAAAGCCCAAACAGACTTCACATTACATTGTTTTTCAAGCTGCTGTGTTCAACTACAAAAGATCTCCTGTTAGGTGTACATGTATATAGTAGCAACTGGGTTCTTGGGTGCGCTCCCAGTAAAAGCACAGGACATATTTCAGCCTGCAGCTAACAAACAAATCTCCACCGACTGTCGTTAGGAAGAAGGCGGCCCTTGGCTGGCGGTGCGTTGAGTCGAACGAAAAGCGCTGCTTCGTCGCGCCGCAGATTTGATTTCCCCCTCGCCGCCACCGAGCACGGCCAGCTACGGAAGCGTAAAGCGCTCTGTCACTCCCAGCATCACGGCCCATCAATCCTGCCCAAGCCTACCGCCAGAGTTCATCTGGCAGCCAAGCTGTGAGACCGTCGGTAATGGTGCCGGCCGGCCTTATCAGGCTTTGATTATCTTTAATAGTCACTGTACGTCAGGCATGAAATGATGCGGGGCCCGGGTTGGGTTTGAAAAGGCTTATTCCTCCGGTGATAAATAACAATAAGAAACAGGAAGTGATGTCGCGGGATTAAAATGTCGGCTTGGAGGCCCCGAGGTGATATGAACACGAGTATGGCTGATGCCGCTAGCACCGCGGAAGGCAAGTAAATTACCTATTAACACATCAACTCAAGTTAGCCTACGTGGATTATCGCGCAACTGCTCATGACTAACGTTTTTCTTCTTTCTGCTAAATGTAGCAGTATTATATTGTGCATACAATTATCTACCAAAAAAAACAAACGTAACAATATCTATATGTTGAAGAATGCTTTGATTTTGACTGTATTTAAGACAATTCAAAGACACATATATTAGCTTCATATTATGTATAATAGACCGCAGAGATACTCTCTCGCCTTTCATTCAGCATTAGTTTAAAATACTACCTTGTCTCTCTGTAGGCTTTACCCTGCTGCATTAATAATGCTTTGATTGTATCGTAATTGTCAGCTTAATTGTAGAAGGTTCTTAAAAGTTGCTTCAGAGCTTAACCTGTTTGACCTCAGACTGTGCGATTATGCTGCAACAGATTCTTCCTGTCGAATGAAGTCAGTCTTAAATCAGCTGTGAATTCAGCCGTTTTCTTCCGTGAGCATATAATCAGTTTTTTTTGTTTTGTTTTTAGTTTGTCCGGCATCACACCTGCATCTTGTTTATCGAAACTTTTATTACCGGGCTGATCAAAAACAAATCCAAAAAACCTGGAGTTAAACAGATGCATGCTGCACGTGACAGAATTTCAATAAGCCACTAGGAGTAGAACTTTTAGAATTTTCCACCAGACTGTGTAATGGCGCAGATGTGTTTTAATCAGCGTAAAATGCACATTTGAGTAATCCAGGTGGTGCTGCACAAATAACCTGTGAACTCCGACCTCATAAATGAACATTCTTTCAGAGCTAGTTAACAGAATTTGTCCAAACAATTATACCCCTGAAATGAGATATAGCAAAATCATTCTACCGTGTCTCACGTCCATCACGTCCACAGCGGCATAGCTGTGGACATCCTCATCACTCACTGAGGTTAATGGAGCAGCGTGTGGTGCAGTTGGTTAGGATGCTCTGCTTAGAAAGTCCTAGGTTCAATTCGCACGGTCGGTTGAGTGGATTTACTGCTGAGTCCTTAAGCGAGGCCTTTAACCTTTAATCACCCCGTCTGACCCTGCTTTCTCAAAAAAAGAAAAAAAAAATTGGGTAAAAGTGTCTGCTGAATGATTAAAAAAAAAACATGGAGATATATATATATATATATAGGGAAAAATAAATGAATATTTAGTGGGCCTTTTCTTGAAGAATATAGAGGTCATATATATAAATAGACAGACACACGCACCCGGTTAGACTAGATCAAAGGCAATAGCTGCGTCAAAAGAATTGGTTGTAGATGCAGAGCAGATTTCACAGGCCCTGGAAAGCGCGAGACGTACGGTTTATGAAGACGGGAGTAGAGGAGCAGCGGACAGCAGCCAGCCCTGTCATGCGGAAGGGTGGCCAAGCCGAACGCGTGAATTTGGGTCAAGGCGCCAAATATATCTCGCCGCACCGAACTGCAGATGTTCTGCGCCACTCCGAGTCCTCGTTGTCACCCAGGGTGCAGCGTGTCCCACATAATGTCACCACTCTGAAAGTCCGTTGCCGCCGCGGAGGCCACCGGATGGCGACGGCGCAGATGCTTGGCGGTGGTGATTGTGATGGTCGTGGGGGGTTCGTCGGGGTAAGGAAAGGGATGGGGCTTGCCGGGTGGCGCCGCCGCTGAGATTCTTGCTGTTTTTATTTCGGAAACTCGGCCCGGAATCGCCAGAGGTCCAATTAATAACAGGAACAGGGCTCCGCTTTGAACTTCAAACGGCCGGGGGAATACCCAAATGTGCTTTCTTGTTTCCTCGTATGCAAATTCTCCAGGAGGTTAAGATCCGAAGGAAAAACAGTGTTTCGTAAAACTAATACTGACGTAAGGGTTAGTAACGTTTTGTGTAGTAATGCGGATTATGGTTAAAATGATCTCCTCCAGTTAAGTCGCAAATTTTCAGATGTTTCTCAACACAATTATTTAAATAAGATATGTAAATTTCATTTCGATTAGTTGCTGTATTCTTTCTTCTATAATGTTAGTATGCCCAGGGGGGGTTGGCAGCCAAGTGACCTTGGACCCCCAGAGGTATTTTTTCTCCCTACTTGGGAGTGTTTGGTTCTTCTCCTTCCTCAGTTGTCTTTCTTTTTTTTCTTTCCTCCCTTTTCCCTGTTTTTTCCTTATTTTGTCCTAATGATATTGCAATGTATCACAACACACTCAAATAAAGCACCTTGGGATTACTTTATTGCGAAAGGCAGCATATTAAAATGAATTGACTTATAAATATTTATGGCCATCTTTATAATGCTTTATGAATGCATTATAATGTGTCATGAATGGTTAGACATGGCATTTACAGAAAGGGTTATTGTTTTTGAACGACGAGGCTTTGAGAAGTTTGACGATGTCGAGGATCTCTTGAGGGGATGCAGGTGGTATTTCTGTAGAATCTCAATTTTTCAGTTCGGACGGCAGAACCATGTATGCGCTATTATAAATTCTGGGCAGAATCTGAGACTTGGTTGCTGGGTTTGTTCCAGTTGCGGGGCAAATTTATGGTTGAACAGATTTCCCCTGGTAGCAGCATGACTAAGCTGCTTGGGTTCAGTAGCAATTTGACTCAAGCCGTATATATCTCTGTGCACTGTCCTGCCTTAAGCCTGGGAAATACCTATACACAAGGATTAATTACCACAGAGTAGTGTCCGGATATCCATCTGACATCTGCCTCAAGTTAATCCTTTGGCTTCAGACTTTGAGTTGATTTGTAAAAAGATCACAAATGAAAGAAGGAATCTTAGCTTGTTTATGCTTAGTGCTTTAAACTTTGTGTAGGAACGCAGTTTCTCAACTGTCTGCACTCTGAGATTCCATTTACGCTCAGGTGTCGCTCAAATGCTATTCCAACTAAAAATTCCATGGCTAATGCTATTCAATCCAAAGTTTTTTTTCATTGCACCTCTACTCCCAAAAAAATCTAAAATTCTTCCTCATGTGCTACACATGAAAGGGGAATTTTCCCCCATTGCGTGAAATTAATTTCAAGCCCTGTAGTTGCAGCTAACGCTAGCTAGCAGGACTACCGTGTGCTTTTGGATAGCAAACTATTGCTAGAATGAGGGTGCGTTTTGTGTTTAATCAGGCTGGCCAACTTTGGTCAGCTGGCTGGAGTAAGATTTTCAGTTCGAGACAAGTCTGCACACAAAAGCACACGCATTTAAAATGTATGTAAGAGTTTTATTACCTTGTAAATAGTCTGTAGGGTTTGCAAACTACCCCAACGCTTTTGATGTAGCTAATTTGAGGTTTATAATGGAATAATACAAATTTGCCGTAAGATTTCTTGTTTGAGAGTCTGAAAGCCAGAGTGTCACGCTAGACGCCTGAGAGCTGGCAAACCTGGTTTATTGTACCCCTACTTTTACATTTGTATCCCACTTTGGTGCCTTCAGCTGTTGCAGTGATGTGCAAATATGCACGCAACACCGTATTTACGTTTTTGGCGTAACCAGAGAGCGGGGCGTGAGGAGGTGAGGTATATATAGCCAAATACATGCCGTGTGACTATCTGTACCTGTGGAGAAATAGACATTCTGTTACTCTAAATATATAATGTATTACAATATATAATGTATAAGGATAGCTATCGAAAGGATTCTTCCACAGAATTCAAAGACTGTGTTATATGTGTCCTAAAAAGCAGAGGTGTCACTTAGCATGTCGACGATATCACTCCATGAATGAATGTGTCACAAAATACAGAAGACTCTAAAATCTTCTGTAAAACAGACTGAGACTGGACAGATGTTTCTGAGACATTAGTGTCAATCCTGTTATATGAGCAGATTAAATACCAGCTTCCCTAGCCTGGAGCACAACTGGTAATTGAGGCTTTCTCTGTCACATACACCAGTGATCTTCTGTCTGTTTAGACAAAAAATTAGATATATGTAGGTCTTTCTGGACCCGATTCAGCCCCATCATGAAGGCAGATACGAAAGTTTCAAAATTATCATGGTTACCAAATAAAAATGAGTAAATGTGGTTCTGCAGTATTTAAATGTCAGCTGAAATGACACATCTGTTGCTTAAAGTGTTTGTTATGGTAATGTTTAAGTGCAAATTAGACAAACAATCAAAGCCATTCACTAATGTTGTGTTTAAAAGCTGCCGAAAGATGGAGGGCTTTCAAGTAAATACCCTCTGCATCATGGTCTCCCAGCTGGTTCTGTCATTAGAGGATATAACTATGTCGGGATTTAAAGGCATTTTTAAAATGAATACCAATGTTTGTTTAAATATTGTGTTGTAATATTTGAAGAAATACTGTAAATCACTGATATTCAATGATAGACTCAAAACCATAAGGTGACCCGGAATCTATCGGTCTGTCCATCTTTTTCCAACCATCCATCCATCCATCCATCCATCCATCACTTGTCCTTATTAAAACAACGTCTCTAACCCCTCCCAGGTTCAGCTCTCTGGTTGATTTTGCGTTGCTGCCATATAAACACATACTTTTCTGCCCAGGAGGGTGTAAATTGGCGGGGATATCTCGGCTGTCCCCCGCGTGATGTGGCTTCATCCACTGCTCAGTTCCTCAGGTTGCCAGAGGTGGCGTTTCATCACTGCGCCACTCTCCCGCAGAACGCTGAAGTGGTCCCGAGGTCCAAAAAGTACGGGGGTGTTACTAGCGGCCACCTTCCACGTAGCTGTGGAGGATTTTATAGGAAACTACTGAAGGAGAGAGTATATTATTAAACATGTTTAAATTAATTGATTCTGTACTGCCTCCTAAATGGCGAATAGGACAGGAGAAAAATGCCGGCAGATTAATTTCGAATCCAGGACTTGAGTAATTGAAATTCTTGCCGCCGTCTAACCTAATGGCCTAAATCTCTAAGCACTTCATCAGGGTCCTACAGTTGAGTGTCGGCAGTGTGTCTGTGAGCCCTGTATCGTCCCTGTGCTGTCGCCTAACTGTCCAGGAGGACGATGTGAGAAAGCCCTGCAAAAATAAATGGCTGTAGCGGGAAGAGTGGCACGCGACATTTGTTCACGTTGCTGGAGACCCGGGAGTCGGGAGCAGGGTGAGTCTGACACAGGGGACTCTGCTCTCTGCATAATTGAAAGGCCCCCACAGCTCCAGCTTGCCTCTGAACTGAGTCTGCCCCCCCACCTTTCCCAAGATGAAAGGCCACCTTTGATAGTACCTTGTGTAATAACCAGGGGATTCTGCCAGCGTCATGGACCCTCCTGCTGAGCAGTGCCCTGGGGACGCTCGGGCACCGGTGATGGAGGTGTGGGGTCCACACTTCAAACAGAGCGCGCTTCCAGGGTGTTATGTAATACCACACGTATGTGATACATTAATCATTCTCAGTCACTCAACATTTTCCCTGGAATTCTGTAGCATCATGCCCTGTAGCATTAAGCATGGAATTCTCTTGGAGTTTTGCAGTGTCGTTCACTAAACATGGAATTCCCCTGGAGTTCCGTAACATCATTCACTACACTGTAAACATGGAAATCTCCTGGAATTCTGCACCATCATTCACTAAACATTAAACCTGGAATTCTCCTGGAATTCTGTAGTAAAATTACTGTCATGCTACTCCTTGCTTTACTAATTGTATAAAAATGTCAGTGTCAAATATGCTTTCGTTAAATTGTTTGTTCATTAATACCGTCATACTATAATCCAGTTGTTACATGAGTCTCTCATGTACACGGATTTCCACTAACAACATTTTGGAGTATTAAAAAGTTGGAATTAAAGCACCGAAACCAAATAGAATCCTTCAACTGAAAATGTTTAACAAAGGGATTTACATGTCATTAATGCTACTTCTTATTTAGCTTATGAAAGGGTTATGTGCATTTTTGTCAACCCTTGTTAGTCTTGACAGCAATCCTGCACCTTTAATGCATATTTTATATTCTGATATATGGATTTGTAGAGCTTGCAATTATAATTTCACGACTCCCAACATCATGCGGAAGCAAGAAATCCATTTATGCCACTGAGGACAGACTGGCTAATGTCTCATATAACATTACCCTCCTCTGTATAACCCGCTGCAAGCATCATGGGCCATGGGCGTTGCTATTTGTGAGAATAATCTCACTGTAGTGCTTCATACAAACTTCAAAACTTTGATTTCAATTTCTGATGTCACAAAGGGTCTCGTGTCACCAACGGAGTGTGTCCTTTGTTGATATACTGTTATCTATTCAATTACTCAGCACTGCTGCATGTGGAGCAGAATAATACGGCATGAACGTGGGAACTGTGTGTAACTGGTCATCTTCAAAAACATTGTATGGGTCTTTAAGTAATCTGGGCTTTTACAAAGAAAACAAAAATGAACTGAAGTTTGCCAGAAAGCATGTGGGGGACTTTGAGACCATAAGACTAAGAAAATCTTATAGTCCAGACCAAAATTAGCATTTGTGTAATCAGTGCTAAGTGCTATCGTTAGCACATGGGTAAGCATCACCACCGTGTTAAACGTCACCGGGCCATGGAAGACTTGTGATAGCGGAAGGCTAGACATTCAAGAAAGTACCACGAAATCTGGGAGGAGAACTTGCTCTTGTCTGGATATGGATCATCTTCCAGAACTTCCAGTGACTGGAAGTGTTCAGTCAAAAACCACAGCGAAGTTTTTGGAATCCAATCCAATAGACAGTAGGTGGAAGGAAATGAAAATGCGTCCAACTGCAGGCTCCATCCCACCTTTTGCAAAGTATTATGGGAAATATTGTCATGCGCAAAGATAGTCGATAACTATGGTAGAAGATTCACGTCTGTGATTTCTGAAAAAGACAGTAAATGCATACTCAAGTGGGTGAACACATTTGTGTTTGTGCATCCAGCCATATTTATTTATTTGGAAATGTAAAATTGGTTTTAGTTGCTAACCGGTGCTGAAAAATTACAGTCAAACACATCTATATTTCCAGATAATTCAAAGTGCACAGAGGTGAGTCATTTCTATTATAACCACTTTATATGGAGTGTATGCATGTGTCTATGTGTCATACATATTTATGAGGTGAACTCAGCTACGGGGCAGTGCGGTAGTGCAGTGGTTACACCTCTGGGACCAGGGTTCAAGTCTTTGCCCAGGTTCCATGTGTGTTGAGCATGGATGATCTCCCTGTGTCATCGTGGGGTTTCCTCCTTTGCTTATCCCTCACAGTCCAAAAACATGCCGAGGTTAATTGGAGTTGCCAAATTGCCCGTAGGTGTGCATGTGGAGTGAATGGTGTATCAGTGTGCCCTGCGATGGGTTGACACCCCATCCTATAGAATAAACTGTTACAGAAAATGGATGGTTGGATGGAACTTAGATACAAGGACACTGCATGCCTTGAAACTCAGTGCAAGAGGTGATTAAACATGATTAAAATAAAATGAAACCAACAAGTTCAGGTAACCTTCTGAAAGTCTGTAAAATCATGCAGTGGCGTGAAAGGCCAGATTCTATGGTAAATTTGACCTTACAGTCAAGCCAAGATTTGCATCTCCTACATAACATGATACTTGGAAATTCTGCATCGTTTTTTTTTTGTTCTTCATTATCACGTGTGGGTTCCTGGTTCAGTGGGACGTATGACTGCAGGCATTTGTTGATTTATTACCATTTAATATTAAAATTGCTAATCATTAACATAAATGATTTAATGGTTAGATATATGCTCAGCTAGGGTGTGTTTAAACATTTAATGGGCAGCAAAAAAATTAAAAATATTTATTCAAGTAAAGAAAATCTCTGCTGCGAGTAATCTGAATGCACATCAGCCCTGGAAGGAATCACACTTGGGCTAACTAATGACTGCAGTGTCTTTCTGCTGTTTTCGCATTACTCTGCACACTTTACTAGACCTAAACACATTAATATGCAATTCCAGAGACGATGAATGTGCCAAATAATATTATAATCTTAATCACAAATTCATGCGTAAGCAAAAAGCCTGAAAGATCTGTGGCACATACATTTTTATCCCTTTTGCTGTCTATTCTAAATTTTGTTTACTTTTTAATTAAGAGCTACACAATGATCGCTCCAGAAGTCACCCGGAGAATGTTTTATTTACTTGCGGTACTTCTGGTAAGGATTTACCCTTATGGATTGTCAAGGATTCATCCTTGTAACAGTAAAGGTTTTGTAGCACTTATAGATCTTCTCCGAAAATGTAACGTGCGTTATAAATAAAATGTATTATTATTATTATTATTAAAACAACAATTTAGTACACTACCAGTCAAAAGCTTTTGCACACACTGACATTTTCTGTATTTGCATGTTACTCACTTAACATTTACTAAAAATACAATCAAAATCCCTTATATTAAATACTGCTCTGTTTCATGGGATGAAACCGGTACATAGTGCATTTAATGTTAAAGGACAGCCTAGAATCTGACTGCCATCACCACACAGCCATTAATATGATGTCAGACATGCACTGTTACATACTCTTTCCATGTTATAAAGGAAATTTATTTTATTTGACTCATATTTCCATTTATGATTGTTCACTCAACTTTCCAAAGCTAAACAAGAATAAAGAATCTGTGGATTATGAAATAAATGAAAAAAGTGGCAAAAACCCATGACGTGCACACACTTTTGACTGGTAGGGTACATCAAAAAGACCCTGATTAAACCCTTACAAGAATAAGAAAAAAGTAAAATAAGCAATGTCGTTGAATGCAGAAATTTTTTATTGTAAAATTCCACAACTGTATGCAGTTCCTTTATGAAAAGGGTATCTTGTCGTACATACAGTGAACACCTGAACTAGTATTTATGGGGATCTCTGTACGACACCCAAGCTTGGAGACACACCAGTGAATAATTATCCCGATCAGTCATCCTCCAGTTGTTGGTGATCATTTACTGAACCCAAGTGTGACAGATTGTATTACTGTCTGATGTCAGAAAATATAACTATTATTTACATGCGATCCACATTTAGGGTCCATTTCAAAATAAAAGCCTTTTTGTGCTCTAACCTTTTCATGATCCTTGAGCATCTGATGCAGGTGTAGATGATCTGTCTACATGTCTTGACACCTAAATGTAGCGTATAAATAATTCACATTTTCCCTGTAGTAGTATTCTATGCCTTTCCCTTATCTGTATTAAGTTTATGACATAAGCCAAAGGACTGAATTTATATGTAGTAAATCTGATATTTTAAATTTCTGCAATATAAATGCCAAAATATTTTTAATTTTGCCATTTATAGAAGGTATCGTAATATTCGAGCATTATTCAAAAGGGAATTTATCGAAATTGGTACAAACTAGTTTAACATTTTGGAAGAAATCCACTTAAAACATTAATGTTGATTATTATTCACGAGTTTTAAAACAATGTCTTGCATTTTGTCAGTTATTACATTTGTTAGTCAAAATATGCTAGCTTAGCTTATTTTGACCAATACATGCATTTAACTTTAAAAAAAGATGTAATTTAGACCATCATAGTGTTTTAATTGCATAAGCAATTAATATCAAATTGCATTTGAGTTTGGCACTTTAATATCTTTGTTTTACATTTACATTCCCCTACATTTAGCGTTAAAAACAACAATGGCTGAAATATATCATGTGTTCCTTCTTTGTGATATGAAAACACATATTCACTTCAGACAAAACAACTTGTGTACAAAGACAAAGCTTGGCGATTTGAACGTAACGCCTAATACAGCCTTGGATTAACGTGGTAAGAAGTGAGGTGATTGGGAGACCAGAAGGAAAAACTACTGCAAGTGATTGGAGAGTATGACATTGGAATTATATACAAACTCCACTCGAATACGTCTCCCATTGGTTCCTAAAGCTGCTATTACCTTCCCATTCTCAAGATTTTCTTAAAAAAACAAAACAAAAAAAATAAACAAAGTGACATCGTGTCAGAAAGGGCTCCGCGCTTGAAAAAGCACACAGTAGTTGTCAAAACAAAGAAATACAGTAACATCGACAAACGGAGCCAAAAAATACAACGTAACAGGATCACTTCATTCATACTGCAAGTCAAAACCTCGTCGATATGAAAGTTAATTGACGAGGATTGTTTTTGTTTCGAATTCAGTAATTGGGGATATAAAATGTAATGAAACATACTCTTACTGAATGCTGTGATTGGCCTGTTCGATTCTTGACTGAATTCTTTATACAGAATACCATTCTCAAGAATTACGTGAACATGACACATAAAAATACACACAGATTTACAGCAGAAACCTGGTTGCTTCAAAGAGTGCACCATGCCAAACTGGTAAGAGTAAAATAGTTTGATCGATTTTGTTTGGTCATTCCCATGCTGCATGTACTACACAATGAAGCGATATAACAACATATTTAAAGCTATACTGATGAAAGCAACAAAAATATAAAAGAGCAAAACAAAAAAAAAATTGTCACAGACTGTCCATTTTTTCCTCCAGCCTAGCCAATCTTTTTTTCTTTTTTTTAATCATTCACCACAGAGTTTTCCTCAGTGAGAATAAAGGTTAATTGCCTATATAGCTTATGCTGTTTGTCTTTTAATTGGGGGCAAATATATGTAAACAAACAATGGAAACACACCAAGTTGAACAAAACTGAACAAAAAAAATGCATTAGCTGTCTGTCAGAAGTGGATTGGGTGTTTCAGGAAGGCGAACCTGGTAACCAGTTTTGTGCTGAATAATTCCACCTGTCCTTTGTTCCTTGTAACAGGTACAAATAGATAACCCCACCAACCCATGAAACCTGAAAGAAGTGACAATCCTCACAAGACTGCACACTTCTCCATTTCAATCCTCTGCGAAAGGGCCACTTCCTGTTTTCCCCGAGTACACACCATGGGTGAATCTCAGTACCAAGACCGGTCTCCCTAACTCAAGAACGAACTTGGGGCGCAATGAATCATGGGACTGGTCTCATTTGGTGAGGATGCCACACATGTATCCTTGATATTTGGGGCAAGGCAAGAATGACATCCGGGGATTTTTACCGTCCTCTATACTTCTGCTCTTAGTATTGGAACTGGTCTCCGGCAATGGAAGATGACAAAAAGGGGTGCATGAGAACACAAGTATGGTCAAATAAGCATATTCAGATTCATCCCATGTTTCCTGTTTTCATATCACATGGTCCGGTCCACCATCCTAACCACTGTCACCAGCCAATAGCAGTTCTGTATCTTTCCCTTCTTAACAGCATCTTTGGTCACGCTGGCACTCCTCTCTTTTATTACACGTCTCTGTCATTATGCGTCGCATTGCTTTTCAACCTTGTTTTGTTTTTTATTTAAATGGTGCACTTAAATATTTCCCTGGGAGTGTAATCATATGTCTGGTAACTGTCCGTTTTTTCAGGGCTGCTCGGTAATAATGACGCATAAAAAAATCATGTGTGATGACAAAACTGGTTAAAATATTGATAGAAAATATAGCATATATCAAAGGCATTATTAAATACTACAATTTCCCTACCTGTAGGATCATTTACAGTTTCATTTTCAATACCAACCATCCTTTATAAAGGAGCGAAGTATTTGTGGTAAAATAATGTCGTGCATTCTCGAATGATGAAAAAGAAAGAATACTATTAACGCATCAAAGGCAATTGGTTTCAAGTTTATGGGAAACTTAATGTTTCTTCTCTGATGCTTTTCAGTAAAATGTTCTACTTGTGTTTCTTGTGCAACATTTCCTCTTGTTTCCACAGACGTCGGTAGAAGACCTTGATAAGTTAGTTCGTTTTTGGCCTCATAGATGCATGCGTTAAACAAACCACTACAACATATTCATTATTAAAATATATACAGTTTGTATACAGTTGACTGTAGACCTGATGATTCATTAGAAAAGTATTCCTCTTTCTTACACAGCTTTGACTGAGAAATCTAATCATTAGTTAATAATCAGGGTTTATTAATCTATGCTGCTTAAGTTCTTTTTTAAGTCGTGCCTAATTTGCATTCTGGATTCATGACATTTTGACAAAACATACGGACCATAACCCTCATTGAGAGAGGCAACATAAAGATGGATGTATGGATGAATGAACTAACATATGTGATGAAAGGTAAAAAGAAGCAGATTTTCAGAATAACGAAAAAAAAATTGACAATTTCAGGTAGAATTTTACAATTCGGAATTTGAAATCTGAATTTGAATGTGTTTGGAGGGATAAAATAAATAAATAAAAAATCGTGCATAAAGAAATAGCCAAAACACCCCCAACAGCAAAGATTTTTCAGACAGCAGCTGAAGCTATCCTGCAGAATGATGGTCACACGGGGTGACAACCCCATCTGCAGTGCTACCTTGCTAACTCATCCAACTAAACAGAGCCATGGCAATGAAACTGTGGAGAAATTATATAACGTTCGTTTGGGAAGGGAAAAAAACAGAAAAAATCTCTCTGCATTTCAAGGCATCGAGTGATATCATCCCTCGCTCTTACATCTAGTTTTGCTACAACTTTCTCTCGAACCAGATGCTTCATTTTTTAAAACAACCGCAAACATGTGTCAATAACAAACACGTAAACCAAAATGGAAACGGACTGCGAAGCGTTCATGTTTGATTTTTAAGGAGCGCGGAAACGTACGGTCTTTTCGGCATATGGTAAGGCCAGCTACGTGCGCGAGACTTAGAGATAGAGATAGGACACCCAGTAGACGAGGTTGAAGAGGCCAAAGGCGGTCGGGAAAAATATGCGAGCATACGAGTCTATTTTGGCGATGCGGATGTGCAATCGGCCGTGCCTCCAGGCACCCGAGCGACAGTCCTCAAAGCAGCAGAAGAAGCTGGTGCAGTCCTTGCCATCGAGGCACTCGTAGCCGTACTCCTCATCGCGTTCTTGCACGTGAGCTGCGTTGTTCATCTGGATGGCCGTGGCAGACCGAGGGCGGATGTCTACCGTGGGGGTCTGCGTTTTTGCCGGGGAGAGAGCATAGAGTCAGCGGCCAATGCCTTGGAAGCCCTGGGAGGGCGGGGGAGGGACTTAGGGGGGCTGGTTAGTATTCTCACATTCCTTGCAAGATTATCGCACCTTTTCTTGCCAGTGAGTAAAACAAAACAAAGTAAAACTAAAATATGACCAAGCAAATCCAAGTTGAGCACCTAGCAGCTTGCAAACGGATTGTTCACTTTCAAACAAAGGATGCAAGTTTCCCCTTCGGGAAAAGCCCACGATGAATTTGACAGATTTATTCATATTTGTTATTGTATCATTATTTAGCTAGTAAATGATGCTAGTGCTGGGAAAGTCATCATGATATCATTACAATGTTTACAACATAAGGTGTTGTAAAGATGAGACACAAACTGGGTATTCATTGGATTCTTTCCTTTGTGTCTGAATTATGTGCAGTTTGGAAGGTTCATGGAAGGCTGCAAAACCTTATTTTCTCAGTCGTTATTTTGTGACCAAGGTCACAAAAATGTGTGTAATCAGATTTAGATTTATTTACGTGACATTCAAATTTTAAAACTTTCAGCTTAGTTAAGCACTCTGGATACAATGTTGGTGTGAAAATTAACTAATAAATGAGAACACTCATGTTTACTTAAGATTTCAGACAAAGGGACTGATATTCTTCATCAAACTTTACTACACAGCATTAACTGTTGCTTAGCTCTGGAACAGTTGAAAGTCTCCAATTGATTCAGAGGATAATACTGCATTCTGCTGACAATTACTGTAAACATTACCTGTACTGGGTTTATTTTCTTAAACTCTCCTCCTACAGAGCATGATCATTCTTCTGATTTTTAGGTTTAGTTACCAGAAAAAAAGTAGAAAAATATGAACAGAGTTCCCAATACCCATTACCCCATCCTCTGTTTTCCCAGCACTAGTACACAGAGACATACAGGATCCCATTGCATACTTAATGTGGTGCCCCAGCCTGATTGTCTGGCTGTCACAGGGATCAGGGATCCGGAGTCCCTGCCTGATTGGCTGCCCACCGCAGGGGGGCTGTTGACGTGGGACAGTTCTCAAAGGGTTGTGCGGGAAGCAGGTGGAAGCCAAAGCGTAGGACAGCAGACACACACCAGCCGCGAGTAGCAGGGCTGGGAATCAGATGGCAGTGACCCCTTTCACTGGGAGGGACCGGCGGGGACTGGGAAAGGGCCATTACCCATGGCCACTAAATGTCCTCCCTGGAAATGAGGTTCCTGTTTAAACTGACCCCAAGGTTACATTTTCCATTTCAGATTTTTGATAACTAGATCATGCAAATCTTCAATGAAAAAAAGCTCAAGTTGAACAATAAACAAAACATGCATTTTATTTACCTTTTAAATGTCCTGATAACTCGGTATTTACACCATGGTCTGGCTAATGCTGTGGCTTTTATGGATGCTGACCCTTAAATCTACCCCATGGTTACAGTTGGGGCTTTCTGTCTGACTTTGGGCGGCATGGAGTGGCAGGTGTCCATTTCAGCCAGTTACAGTGATATAGTATGATAGGGTTGTGCTGGGGTTCGTGACCCCGTAAAGAGAACCGTTAGCATTCTAAAGGAGTGATGGAATTAAAGGCGAAGTGACATGGCTGGCATTTAATTTAGACTCTTGCGGCAGACAGAATGTGAGGATTCTGTGTACGGTATGACCCGTGTAAACCGCCTCCTCTATCTGTGTACGGTAGGACCCGTGTAAACCGCCTCCTCTATCTGTGTACGGTATGACCCGTTTACACCGCCTCCTACATTTGTGTACGGTATGATCCGGCTACACCGCCTCCTCTATCTGTGTACGGTATGATCCGGCTACACCGCCTCCAATATCTGTGTACGGTATGATCCATGTAAACCGCCTCCTACATCTGTGTACGGTATGATCCGGCTGCACCGCCCCCAATATCTGTGTACAGTATGATCCGGGTACACCGCCTCCTACATCTCTGTACGGTATGATCCGGCTACACCACCATCTCTGTACGGTATGATCCGGCTACACCGCCTCCTACATCTGTGTACCCGGATCATACCGTGCACAGATATTGGAGGCGGAGTACCCGGATCATACCGTACACAGATATTGGAGGCGGTGTACCCGGATCATACCATGCACAGATATTGGAGGCAGAGTACCCGGATCATACCATACACAGATATAGGAGGCGGTGTACACGGATCATACCATACACAGATATTGGAGCCGGTGTACCCGGATCATACCGTACACAGATATTGGAGGCGGTGTACACGGATCATACCGTACACAGATATTGGGGGCGGTGTACCCGGATCAAACCGTGCACAGATTTTGGAGGCGGTGTACCCGGATCATACCGTGCACAGATATTAGAGGCGGTGTACCCGGATCATACCGTGCACAGATATTGGAGGCGGTGTAGCCGGATCATACCGTACACAGATGTAGGAGGCGGTGTAGTCGGGTACACCGCCCCCAATATCTGTGTACGGTATGATCCGTGTACACCGCCTCCTATATCTGTGTATATTATGATCCGTG
>JAODKC010000051.1:4066469-4080147 GCA_026777985.1 Mormyrops attenuatus | reverse complement strand
CTGTGTTTGCCTGTACCGAGTCCTGTATCTAGCTGCACTGTGTTTGCCTGTACAGAGTCCTGTATCTAGCTGCACTGAGACACATTGCACCTTTGAGCGCCCAGGCGAAAAACGACCCAAATGTTTAACTCAGAGGCTCTGCAGCTCAGTGGGTAAAGGGAATAGTGTCAAACTCCGAACTGTCAATCTGTGACAGGTTCGGAGTCCCCAACCTCTGCTCGCTACAAAACCCCGATTTAACAGGAGTGACGTTCGTCCTCACATCTGGCAAGACTGGAGGAGACTCGAAAAGGGATAACTTTACCTCCAAGGCAGCTCGACATCGTATGCGAGATGTACCGAGGTCAGAAGGGTAAGACACAGCACCATGGTTACACGGTGTTCCTGGTTTTGAAATTCCGACACTTCGGAAGGTAGGAGAGAACTGGCAGTTCCCTACAGGGATGTCGCTTATGTGCCAAACCCTTCATTAAAAACCCCAAAGGAGGGAGAGCAATTTATTCTCTGTGTGGCATGACTCTAATACCATAATAAGCAACATAAACGTACAAGCCATATAAAAAAGGTACCACACTATTTTGTTCAAACAACAACAACAAAACGTGATCTTCCAGTCTTTATTCTAGAAAGGAGAACTTCTCAGTCTCAAGGTCAAGTTTATTTTATATTTTGGTTTATATATGTCCTGCTAAAAATATTCATAGTATACACAAATATAATCATTACATCAGCAAGTTTCGCTTAATAGAGATAGATGATGTAATCTGTACACTTCTGTTAACAGAGACAAATGGTACCGTGATGGTATCTCAGCATGTGTTCGGTGAGGTAACGAGTGATTTCGGTCGGGTGCTTACCGGGTTTTTCTTCTTCTTGTCCTTTTTTTGGCTAGGCTTCCGGTTGCTCACGAAGTAGTGGAGCGTGCCGTATTCGATGAGGGCGGCAAACACGAAGATGAAGCAGACGGACACAAAGAGGTCCATGGCTGTCACGTAGGACACCTTGGGTAGAGACTTCCTGGCGATGGTGCTCAGAGTCGTCATGGTAAGCACCGTGGTGATACCTACGGGAGGGGGTGAGATGCATCGAGACTCAAGGGGCAAAGAGGGAATATAGACCACTAGGAGGCACCCCACTCTCAGGGGCCGTATATGACGGAGAAGACATGAAGAGTCCACCCTGTTGCTGTTGTGGCAGCAAAAGGGGCAGAGCTGCCGAGGGGCACTGGCAAAACTGAATGCTGACTGGCCCCGGTGTGCCCCTTCCCCTGTCACTCACCAGTTCAAAACATATCATTGGCTAATGATAAGGTTTGCCCCTCTGTATGAATTATGGCCCCTCTTATGCCCCGCCCTCCTAAAAAAATTCTAGAGAAGACACTAATGCAACTCAAGATATCGGTTACAAAAGATCCCCCAAGAAAGAGCGAGTGGCGCTATCCATTTCAAAGACACCGTCTCACAGAATGAGACCGACCCTGCCAAGGAACGATTACCGACAGGTTGGACCCGACGCCCGAGGAGTTCGACCAGCGAACGGCGGGCGGCAAACGGTTAAATCGCAGATGAATCATCCGCTGGGGCAGGAGGGCGTGAGCTATGATCTCGATTCCAAGGAAGCGAGAGTCGACCAATAGGCTGAGTTTCTCCTCGTCCCCCGTTTGTGTACACTTGAGAGCAGTCCAAGAGACATTACACCACACCATCTGGCGTGCTGTGTTCTGCACCGTGGGGGACGGGATGACCACAGAAAGTGACAATACACAAGAAGAGGCCCTTAAATAAATTACACGCGTGCCGACTGCACGGACACCAAAGCCAAATCCCATCTTTTCCCCCACACGCCATTCATCATGCTGTGTTAGAGTACGCAGGCTTTGGACCTAAATACAAAAGGAGCGAATGCTAAAATATCTCTATATTTAATCGTCGTAATACCCCACATTTTCCAAAAAAAAATGCTCAAGATTAAAAATATATATACCACAGACGTTTAATCCTTCCAGCTGCCACCAGACATTCATCTCCCTAAAATCTTTCAGATGGAAACAAAGCAAATTTTAATCTTCGTTAATGTCAGCAGTCAGGAAGTATGATTTTGAAACAGTTTACTTTTTTATAGAAAAAAAGACAGTAAATTTTACTGCTGAGTTTGTATAAAAAAAGTATATTAGGAGCGATGAAAGCTTTGGGTTTTATGATACCGTTAGCTGGTTTACAGAGTCGTAGCGCCTCGCAGGGTGTAGCAGCCAACAATGTAGTAACTACCATGGCAACAACGTAATACATTTCTCCATTGTTAATGTAATAAAAGTTGATAATCAACAAAAAGTTAGTATACTTTTGGTTCAGGAAATGTGTCATGTTATTGGCTAGTTAATACAATACTGATTTTTATTACATTAAGAACGGAAAAATTAGTACATTTTTGGCATTACATTATTAGCTTCTTTGGCTTCTTCACAGGTGACAAAACACCACCAAAGGAATTCACAGCTTGAGCCCTGATTCCATAAAAGTGGACAAAGTCTTTAAAATGACTCTAGCGCACCATTAGCTTTTGGCTATACGTGTAGTAAGACTTACATAATTATCACAGGCTAAAGAAGACTACATATCAGTGAGAGTTAATTCAAGGCTGAATACATTAAAAGCAATCAGATCTTTGTTTCCAGCTAGAGTCAGCTCCTACTGTGGATGGTCTGGACTTGTTGAAGAAGAAAACAATAATTAATAAAGTGTTACTGAATTCCGTTGGGCTCCACACGGGTTTGTCTGCGTTTGAGTCGTCAGTGAAGGATGTTTTGATCTGGCAGACGGTTTTTACCTAAGGAGGTCCTTGCAGGCACGGCGTCCTTGTTAATCCAGAAGGACACCCAGGACAGGACCACGATGAGGGTGCAAGGGATGTAGGTTTGAATGGTGAAGTAGCCCATCCGTCTGCTCAGCTCGAAGAAGACAGTCAGGACCACATAGTCTCCTGAAGGAGGGAACAACAAATGAACATGAGAAGGAGAGGTTCGCAAAAGAAAAGAAAACATACGTTTGTCAAATAGCTACAGGTCATTTCATACATTTGGAAGTTTGACTTGTGTCTTACAGGTCAAGGGGACCACTGAAGTGTACCACAGCAGACTGACATCGAGGTAGGGCAAGTTTCACATTTAGTAGAACAACAGGTAAATTTTAGAATATGTAAAAGAGAAAAATGCAGGACTTCACCTGAGACACTAATCAAAGGCACAAGAGAACAGGTGGGTTTTCAGTTTGGAATTAAAAATGGCTACAGCTGGGGCACATATAACATCTTTGGGGAGTTTGTTCCAGTTTTGGGTAACATAGTAGCTAAATTCTGCCTCACCATGTTTGGATTTATGTCTAGGTACTACTAGCCGACCCATCCCTAGTGATCTAAGAGGCCAGTCGGGTTTGAACTCTCAGAAAAGTATTTTGGTCCTAAGCCATTAAGTGATTTGTGGGTGAAAAAATTAAAAAATAGCAGGACTGAATATGAAAGGGAACCATGGCTGGACGGTATGGCAAGGTCTCACAGTAAGGAACCACGGCAGGGTACCAGGAAAGGGAACCATGGCTGGACGGTATGGGAAGGTCTCACAGTAAGGAACCATGGCAGGGTACCAAGGAAGTGAACCATGGCTGAGTGGTACGGCAACATCACACAGCAAGGAGCCTCAGCAGGGTACCAAAGAAGGGAACCATGGCTGGGTGGTATGGCAAGGTCTCAAAGCGAGGAACCTCGACAGGGTACCAAGGAAGGGAACCATGACTGGGTGCAACAGCAAGGTCTCACAACAAGGTAGCAAGGAATTGTACCATGGCAGCACGTTATAGCGAGGATTAATTCCAGGGAACTATAGTGGAGTGTCACGGAAGACTCCCTGCTGATTTGAATCCGGTGATCTTTCAGGACTGCCCGAAGAGCCAGCAACCTGCAGCTGCGTTCTTAGAACACTAACGGTCTTAATCCCATGGGGGAGGACAGCTCAGCTGCTTTCTGGTTCAGCTACACCACCTGCCCACCATACACACGTATACGGGCCAGTGTCAATAACCCAGACCCTCCCCCACTAAACACATCTGCAGTGCGGAGATGCACGTGTTGTTCCCCCTGGTTCGTAATGGCCTAAACGTGAGGGATGTCTACAAGGGTCTTTGTAGGAACATTTGTCCTTATTATTGCAGCATTAACAGAGATCCCGTGTGACGGGAAGCTCCTGGCAGAGAAGCTGCAGGTTAATATACTTATTAGACTTAGCCAGCGATGCTGCCATCACGTCGCATTAAACTGCACTATTAATAACGCCAGGCTCTGCCGCAAGGTCTGCCGCCTTTTCACAGACACCGCTTGTTCAGTGGGTGACAGTTTGTTTGCAGTGGCTCGAACCCAAACTGTGCAATAAATCGCCCCCCCCCACCACCACACCACCACTTAAGACATACATCGTTATGTAGTTCAGAATGAATTTCAAGGTCCCTTTAATTTGTAGGGGATTTAATTCCACTTTAAAAATAAAAGTCACCACGGGTGGAAAGAACGACTACTGCACAGGATAAAGATGCTTTATTGATCCCCATGGCAGAATCGTCTTTTTTCCCTACCCCACAAGACACATATACAGCACACAACTTCCCTGAAGCTGGGGGGAGGGGGGGGATTAGGGTCTTGCTCAGGGACCCAACATCATCATCATCAGTCTGCTGACCCTGGGATTCAGACCAAAAATCTTCTGCTCACAAGCGCAACATCACAACACTTTGAGCCCCACACCTCAAATTCTCACAGGGTGATGACTGAAGGACAAGCGGGATATAAAATGACACTTATTTTGGCAGGTATATGTGTCGACTAGCCATGGGATCACTGATCATTGATTTTAGAAGAGTCTAGGCTGGATGTGTGTGGTACACCTAAACCACAACAGTCCAGGTCAATAATGTTCTTGTGAGATTACTGAAATGGAATACTCTGTTAGAGAAGAATAGTCTACATCAGTTTTTCGCAATGTGGTCCTCGGGGCGCCACAGACAGTTCACGTGAACTGTCTGGTAGAGAGCTTGGAGAGAGCAAAATCATGGACCATCTGTGGGTCCCTGAGGATCGGATTGGGAAATACTGGTCTAAATATTGATCACAGAAGTCTCTACTCTAATAGTTCTTTTTTTGATCGTTTTGCTTTTTGCTGCCGCTGTGATCCTTGGGGATGTTTATTTAATCAAACCGAGCTTTACGACAATTTTAAATCATCCTTGGCGTGGCCGACGGAACAGCTGTTTGTGTGTGTATTTACTTCGCACAGTAATTAAATGATACGAGGATCACGTTACAGCCAGGAGTTATGTGAGAACTCTCAGTCCTTATAAGGCAAAACAGAAAAAAAGAATTAGCGAAAACCATCAGGAAAAAGTAATCGCAGAAATATTCCATTCCCTGCAGGGACGTCAACAAAAAAACCCAGCCCGCCGTAATCTGGTCTTTTTACTAAAGAACTTATGTTTCATGTTCTGGGACAGAGATTGACGAAACCACGTCATTAAAGAGACTGCCTGAGCTGCTCTTCAGTGATGGCTGTGCACTGAGAATATAAGGATTTAAAAAAAAAAAACAACATTCTGATGTAGGTCACTGGATAGTGATAAATGCCGAGCTGCCATTTCAGGTAGAATGCACAGGCCGTAGGAAAATTCCCCTGGGATGAAGCTTTGACGGCATGTTGCAGCCCCGATGCAGCGGCAGGGGGCCCAGGAATCGTGGGTTTGGCCTGACGTCCGGTGACCCCTGACCCCTGCTGACAGGCTGTCATTAGCCAGCCGTGTCTTGTCAGCTGAAGGTCCCGGTTGCGTAATCGTGTCGCCATGGAAACAAGTCCAGTCTCCACCAGTCTAGCTGACTGTTTTTTTTTTTTTTTCCTTACCTAAAGACCAATACCTCTCCTCGCTCGACATAATTAATTGTATACGTAACAGGAAGTTTGATATTGCTTCCCTGCGTACAGCCTGGATCCAGTTCTGCTACTGATGTGACATTCCGCATGTGTGATGCATTTGGTTTTGTCTCTGTTGGACTCAGTTTAGAGGGGATAGCTGTCTCTGGGCATTCTGAAAATTAGGTTAGTCCTTCTAAAACGGTGAGTGTGTGTTTATTCATGCCATGAAAGAAACAGCTCCTACTGGGCTTATGTAACAGGACACAGCTACATTATCACCACGTGTAATGATGTTAAATATATATTTTATACGATGACAATGCATTCACACACAGACACACGAATGGTAAATATATAGATATCTCTTCCCTTCGATCCAGTCTAAATGGTTTAGCGGAGTGTAATCTTTGTGGAATAAATTGGAATGCTGACGGAATGCTAATCCTAATCCCGGACATGTTTGGAAAGATCTGCATTTCAAAAGGCCGGTTATAATTAGTAAAGATGTGTGGAGGACTCGGTGCAGCAGGGATGCCGCACTGCGCCGTCTGCGACTGCTAGCTGACACGCACGCACATGCATGCACACTCCGCTGGCTCAGGGGCTTCTGGAGCCTTTCCGGTGCTTTCCGCTCCACCCTCCGGCCTCTCTGTCTCTACAGCGATGATCTACACGGCTCTCCAGATGTCTCGAGGGACAGGATGGTGTTTGCTGTGCTCTCGCTAATTTGGATCTTCATCAAATTAACCACAAAAGAACATGTGAGCGTTATTTGAGTAATGGTCTTCTTGCAGGCATCATGTGAGCATCAGTTGGGTCTAGCCTTGTCCTACAGTGTCAGCTTCCCACAGGCAGAGGAATCCACAGGACTTGTAAACGAATTACCTCTGGCTGAATGACCATGATTTTACTAGTTCAGTCCAACTACTCGCTACCTCTCTTAGACTCGGTACTTGACTGGTAATGTTTTGAAACTACTGTCTTGTACAGTATAGGATCAGCAGAATGGGGTGAATCATGACGGGCAATTGAATCAGAAATAGCTTCTCTTTCAAACTGCCACCATATTTCACAGTGTGTAGACTCCCAATGGCCACTTAACACAATGCACTCCTGTCTGTGGCTCGGGGGGTGGCAGCTGGACCTTTACACGCCAGAGGAACTCATTCTTCTGATTTTGATTAGCATTTTATTTATTAAGCAGACATTTTTTAACCTGAGGCAACATACATTTCTGTAAAATCAGGAGCAACTAGGGGTAAAAGGCCATCGTCAAGGAACCAGTGGTGAAATCGCTCTGCCAACTCTGGGACTTGATTTGAGATTTGGTTATTAGACCAATGACATACACAGGCCCCTCCACAAATAGGTACATCTGAAGCTGCACATATGGTGACTATAAACAGACTCGTTTTCTTTATAAGGCCGCCGCTAACATTCCAGACATCCATGACCACGAATCCGAGCGCTAAATTATGCTCCGTTTATTGTCCCGGTGGACCCATCTCAGCACCGCTGACGTCACAGGGAGCCCTCTGCCTCTCATCCCGGGCACCCGCCTCCCATAAGAGGAGCAGCCTGATCTCCGGCGAAGCCTTGGGAACCTTTTCGTGTGCAGGCCATGCTCAAAGGGGGGAGGAAAAGTGCAGGCCATTTCCCAATGCTGTAATTTAACCCCCAGCCTATCAGAAACCTTGCTGATTGTGTGTTAATTGCTGACTTGTTACATGGGGTGATGGTGTGAAGCAAAAATACCATAAAATTAGCCATTACCATATTAAAAAGTTCCTGGCAGTGACTCCCGACCTAAGTTGTTGACAAGGGAAGCTGGGAAGTGTATAGACTGAGGATGGCTTCTTATTATAGCTGTTCCATATTAATAAATAATAATAGGGCACTTCATTTGCATAGTGAGAGCTATGCTTCTCCGCTGGCGTGCCGGGCCTGCTCAGAAAAGGCACTGCAATTCGCTCTCACTGTATTTTCAGCTTAAGGGTCTGTTTTTCTGTTTTACTGAGGCGCTCTCATGCTTTATATAGCAAGGGACAAGGTAAAAAAATAAAAAATAATGAAAACACAGGGGAATGGGTTTTGTGGTGTCTTCCCCACGACTGAAAACACTGCCCCTGTACAGGTGGAGCTTGAGTGTTTGGTTCTCTCATGTAACAGCAGCTTTAAATCTTTGGGCTCTATCTGAATCATGGTTTACCTGTCTTGTGCTCCTGGGAGACTTTGGATACATGCAAATTTCGAAATGTTCTAGCACCCACTGGACGTCTCCCTCTCCTTCCTTCCTTTCTCACAATGCATCACGTATAAACACATTTTTTAATATCCCTACATACTGTATCGATGTATCCACTGAAACGGAGAGTACGCCGAATATTTATGCCAGGTATGCAAAAAGCGTTGGAGGGTGGAGAGAGAACGCAAGGATTAAATCCACTGCAGAGGAGAAGTACAGTTAAGATCTGTAAGAATGGGGATGCCAGTGGTTGGATGCGTCATTCGGCATTCCACGAATAAGCCCTGAATGGAACACAGTCTGGATGTTTGCACGCGCTCAGTGCGCGGCTCTGCTTGTTAGTCACGGCGGCTCCAGATTTGTCCTGCTGAACATCTGACCTGTAAACTGTGGGCATCTGTAATCTGAGAGGGGAGGGATGCTGATGGATCCTAAGGCTGCAGTCCCTGTACCTAAATCACACAGATCGATGAACACAGACAAAGGGGCGGGGGGGCACGTCGGAGACTACAAGGTCATTATGCGAATAGCCTGCACTAAAATAAATTTGCCATTACGTTCGGCGTTAAAATCGAAAGTGGTTAACGGAACCAAAGGAAGGGGGCAGCAGATGGCCAAAGCCAGTGATCCGTTTCCATTTCCTGGAGCCCTCCCTCGGCCCTGTTTAACAGCGCATTTTAAACTCATTTGTCTGAGCAGTTAGTTCTGATATTCTGTAACAAAATCCGGAAGGTGCTTTCTGACTATGCTAGTTAGTAAATAAATATCTGCTAATTGCTCACTGCTGCCAAACCGCTATTGGAACCTGTCTTGAGTAAATGTGGGCCTCTCTGGACTATTTGGTCTGCCTTAACTGTTAAGCAATGAGATTTCTATCCCCAGTCCAGACCAGGGGCAACTCCAAGATTTTTGGGAGGTATAAGAGAGGCAATAATTCATACAGAGGGGTCAACCTTATCATCAACCAATGATATGTTTTGAATTGGTGAGTGACAGGGGAGAGGGGACTCTGGGAACAAATCAGCTGTATATGCCCCTTGTCTAGATACATCACTCTATCCACAGAGGTTAATGGTGCAAATATCTGTCCTTACTGTGGATCCTTTGCAGAGGCGGAGAGTTGAGGTCCAGAAAGTAAAAATCCAGACCAAGATTTGGTTTCAACCAAAGAGTTGGAAGAGTTACAAACACAGAGTACTGAACCAGCTGCTTGAAACAAAATCTTGGTCTGGATTTGTACTTTCTGGACCTGGACTACCCACCTCTGCTCTTTTGATTGTCACTGACAGACGGCACCAGGAGGGTGAGCTGGACTGAACCCTGCTGGGGGTCTTTGTTGCAAATGGGTCCTCAGACTCGATAGCGAGAGAGAGAGCGAGGTGAGCAAGGAGAACACTAATGGCATAAGAATCTCGGCCTCCAACGAAAGCGGACAGGACTGTAAATAGCGGGAGAACAGGTGAGACTGAAATACACCCGGACAAAAGCTTGTGTTACATTTCAAACCATCAAAAGAGAGACACAACACTCACAGAAGAGGAGGATTACTTTACGAAATACAAAAAAGCACTCTATTATCCCAGCCACCGAGCAGCATTTGTTCCAAATCTGAGTGGATTCCTCAGCTCTGGGTTACAAATCCTTGTCTTTCCCAACAATTATGTGAGATACATGCAAATAAATGACAATGTGCGGCAAGAACATCTCTACAGAACAACAGGGAGAAAAAAAAAATGCGTTCAGCATTAGCTTTAAACACCACGTGGGAGACTGTAGCTTAATGTACGTTATAGGTGTGAGGTCAGGAAAGCACGCGTGATGTTATGGTGGCACAGGTGGCAAGGAAAACAGCTAAATTATGCCACGGGGGGGGAAACAGTGTCGCTCTCCGATCGCATTTTCACTTTTCTGATGTTTCTTTGGACGACGCGTGTTAAGCGCACGTTCACACCCAAGCCATGTTTGCTCACACACCCGCAGCCCCTGTGCAGATCCTGGGCACCAACAAGAAACCGGGCATGGTTAAGATAAAAATTTCACACCACAACAAAAAATTATCAGACATAAAATATTAACGATGATTTTTTTCCTATTGTCATTGTTATCGCGATCTTGTTCGGAAGGATGGAAGAAACTGGGTCCATGACTGCCAACGAGACACTGAGCACAGTAACCTGTTCAGGCATCATGTTGCATGTCTCTCCCTAGGAGCAGTTACTTTCTGTATCAAAATAGCCACTGAAACAGAGAGCGTGCTGAATATTTATGCCAGCTATGCAAAAAGTGTTGGAGGGTGGCTTGCAAAAACAGGGATTTAAACCCACTGCAGAGGAGAAGCTACACGGAAGAATCAGCACATGTGACTCTTACATTTTCTGTGCTGAATTCAAACATCTAATCGGAATTTCTCGATCATGCAAGGATTTTCAGTGACATACAACTGAACTTAATGCTATATATATTTATAGGATATGTGCATGGTGGAAGTGATTTATATTAAAGGTAGAAGTGTATTATTTTCTGCTGTACTGGGTCTCAGGAACGTCCCTCTTAAGAGTCACATGTGCTGAATTCATGTCAGCAGAATTCACCAAGCACACTGGGACGCCACTCACCCGGATATTTTTTTCCGTTATCAGAGAGAGAGCAGAACCCTGTCTCAATATGTCCAAATGTGTTACAACCTGTAAACTCAGACAAAACAGACTTACTGTATTGTCAATCCTTCCACACCAAGGGTTAACGGCACAGCCGCCCCTGCAATCTGGAGAGACTACGTGAAATTTTTTGGTATCACTGCGAGATCACTGGGAGATATCACGCGAGAGGCTGCTGGAAACATGCCTGACATCTGCTGGCCTTCACATGGTGTCTGCGGCTTTTGCAAAATTCCCAAAAAGTCCTAAAAAATTCCAATTTCATTTTACCCCTTATGCCGACCCCACGATATATCGAAACCACGATGGGGAAAGTCGCGACGCAAGAAGGGTCGACTGTATGTTGCATCCTTCTGTAAAGTCTTAAAAATGTTCAGAAAAATAAAATCATTTTTTCCTGAAACTTTAATATACCCATATATTCCTAATAAGGAATTATATATGACCCTATCGAAGTGTCCTTGAACAAGACACTGAACCCCGAATTGGTCCCGGTGAGCAGGTTGGTGCTGTGCATGGTAGCCTCCACCACTGGTGTGTGAGTGTGAGTATGAATGGGTGAATGTGAGGCAAATTGTAAAGCGCTTTGGAAAAAAGTGCTATATAAATGCAGTCCATATACTATCAATATAGCCTAAAAATTATGTCACTCAAAAACCACGAGTGAGAGCAAAAATAACAGCATAAAATGTACATAAATAGTACATAAAATGCACCCCTTACTTGTTCTGTGACAAACGCTTTGTTGGCCAGTATAATCATCCAAGCTAACAGCTAAAAGACCAACAAATAAAAATATCTCTTTAAAATGCTTCATACTTGCTGTTCTGGTGGAACCACAAGAGTGCTTATCATATTTACGATAATGGAAAATCATAGTGCGTGTTTCTAGAATGTCTTTAGAGGATATACATCATTTAGCGAGCCTCGACGTACCTTGACCGATTAAACAGAATGATTTATAGGATGCCCTTTGAGTTTGAGGCTAGATTTCATTTTCTGAGACATTTTCATTGTTATTCGCCAAAAAAAAGAGATGTTGATGAATCTAAATAGGGATGTTTGCTTTAGGAGGCGTCTCCAGAACATCCGTGTGTGTGTGGTCTGTGTGTGTAGGGGGGACTGATGCTGACACACCACACTGAATAAATTCAGAGACTACCTTATAAGCCACATGGCCAAAACACACATCTGAATGCTGGAGCCTCCACAACATGCCATTATGTCTGTCAGGTAATCATTTAGCTTAGCTTGACAGGGTGAATGTTAATACATCTAAATTGAAAAAGTCTCTAATGCAGTCCTGCGTGCCAGCGTGGTGAATTTAATTTCTGCTTATTTATCTATAATGATTGTTCAGTATTAACGGGCATTCCATCCCAGGTTTAATTTTGCTTTGTATCTTACACTGTCCAGAATAAACCCTCCTGGGCCCTGTAGGGAATAAGCAGCTGAAAGATGGATGGATGGATGGATGGAAGGGAGGAGGGATTGATGGATGAATGGATGGAATGATTACTGGACGGATGGAAGGATGGATGGCTGGATGGAAGGACAGATGAATGGATGGATGTTAGAGTGAAACGAACCAGAACACAGATAACGTGAAAGCAAGCAATCGAAGTCAAAGCAGCCTGTACCTGACACCGTCCTCACGATCTCCGATGTGTTCCTCAGCCCAACGAAAGAGAACTGATACAGCCTCCAGGAGCGGATGTCACCGACCTCCACGGAGCTCCTCTTCCACCTGTAGACGATCTCCTCCTTGGGGTAGCCATCTGAGGGAGGAGAGGGTGACACTGGCGACTGGGAGAGCCTATCCGGTCCAAAGCCTCCAACGGGGCAACAATGTAAACCTCAAGGGGTTGGCGCAACGTCGCCGGGCGAAACCAGAAAACCGCGAGCCAGCTCAGAAAGGCGGCGGTTTGCCGCATATTGGCTGCATTGCGATCCTCTCTGCCCGCAAGGCCCTCACTCCAGCTGCGGCCCTTAGGGCATCCAGAGACGATCACAGAGGGAACAGGTGACGTGTTATGCGGTATAAACCCCACAGAAGGCCAGGCTAATGGGCTTTTTAATTGAAGAGCCCATGGGCGTGCTGTAATTGGGGAATGATGAGCCTTTAAGTCACGGCTGTTTGGAAAGGTGTCAGCAGGTTCTCAAGAGCCCTCGGTGATGAGGCTCCATCCATCGTTCTGTCGGTTTCCCTTAGGAATGAATTATTGATCTGCATTTTCCTTACTGAAAAATGAGAGCACTTCGCCATGCAGCCATTTAGGAGAGCTGTTTATAAATGCACACACGATCTGTCGTGTCATGCAGCACCTCATGCACTGCATCTAATTCCATTTCAGGCAACAGAGAGAGCCAAGTCTTTCATTAGCTTTATAAATATCAGTTGTTATGATACAGATTTCTTGGGTAGCATGGCAGTTATACTATTACCCTCGGGGGGGCACTTTGAATCCTATCCCTACAATATGTGCAGGGAGAATTTTCTCCCTGCGCTGCATGGCGTTCCTCCTACACCCCCAAAATCTGCAGTTAGGTGAAACAGTGACTTGCCAATGTGTCGCTCCTGAGGACATAGTTGTTTTCGCAGGGAGCCAATGACTAACTCCCGTAACACTTTCTAGAAATAGGATCAATTACCTTAATTTAGTAAACTTTATTTTGCGTATACATGTGTACATTGGTGTACCACAACGGATTTAACTGTCCAAGACAAAATTTAATTGGCTTGCCAATTGAATACCCTCTCCGGGGGGGGGGGGGGGGGGGGGGGGGGGGGGGGGGGGGGGGGGGGGGGGGGGGGGGGGGGGGGGGGGGGGG
>JAODKC010000051.1:4047114-4063148 GCA_026777985.1 Mormyrops attenuatus | reverse complement strand
CCTTCTTCACCCGCCCTCGCCGACCTTCTCCTTTCCCCCCCCCCCCCCCCCCCCCCCCCCCCCCCCCCCCCCCCCCCGCCCCCCCCGCGCCCGGCGGCCCCGCCCCCCCCCCCATACGAGAACCCATAATTCATAAAGAGGGACCAAATTTATCATTAGCCAATGATGTTTTTAGTTAGTGAGCAATGGGGAGGGGTCACTCCGAGGACCAATCAGCTTTGAACTGATTGAGTCATACATTAAAAAAAACCTGGAAGCGAATGAGTCACACTCTACTTTGAAATATTATAATCCAGCAACCTCGCAGTTTCTATGATGGTCCGTTGTTTTACAGCTTCCATCACCCTTATGATGGGATTATTTCCATCTCCCCATATTCATGCACGCTTTCCTCCTGACATTCCCAAAGAAAAACTTAGATGAAATGGCGATTCGTGTGTGTGTGTGTGTGTGTAAGTGTATGCGAGTGTGTGCTCTCTGATGACATGCTGGAATCATGCAAGGAAAGCAGGATTTGCTAAGCAATAAATAACCGTTACTACATTATTCTGCATAATAACCAAGGGGTGAAATACAAAATTGCACATTTTTTCCTGAAAGGATTTTTTTTTTAGTACTGTCAATTTAATCAAATTAAATTTTGGGTATTTCACTTCATTAGAACAAACAGAAGCACATGCATTGACATCAAGCTTATTAAAATGTTTGTCTGAAACATTTGCTTTGAGTTAATGAACACGGTAAATAATTTAACATGAACGATTAGGGCATCGCCCTCTGCTCCAAAACGTTGGGAACATGTCGCAGTTTGTCTGCAGCTTGTTCAGATATGGTGAGATCTCTGGTAAAGGAGGACTCACTTACCATGTTAATAGCGTTCACTGGGCCGATACTGTTCACGAACATATCAGTGTGGATTACAGTTGGTTTCACTGAAATCAGAAAAAAAAGAGGGCATACCTTACAGTTGGTTCCGAATTACAGGTGCACATCTCTTAAGGTTTTATGTTGCAGTTAACAGTACATTCACCAGACTGACTGCCTCCCAGATCACTTTATTTTAAGCAAAACGGTAATCAGGTTCAACTGGACTACAGTTGGTCAGCTAAACACACACGTCACGTGACGTACATGTTTTTGCAGTTCAGGACCTCATTTGGAGGATGATTCATTTGCTTGGGACACAGGCAGATTTGGGGGACACCTAAAGAGCTAATTTGAAAACTCAGCCCAATTTTACTTGTGGTTTTGAGATAAGACCAATCACCTATAGTCACGCTTCCCCATATGTTACGGTTTTGGGAACAAAAATCTCTCTGTCCGAATGTAATCCGACAAAGAACTTTCGGTAAAATTTCAAAAGTCCACAGAAAATTCCAAAAAGTCCACAAACATTTTCTCAAAATCAAAATTTGCTCTTCAATTAAGAAATGAATCGTAGTATATTTGAAATAGCAAGCAATGTTATGTTCCGATATATAACGAAATATGGTATTAAATATGTGAGTATGATGCTAAAAATCACAGCTGTCCAGTCTGGAGGCTTATGAATAAACAAGACATTTATTCCCAATGACCTCTGGCACTAATGGTAGCCTATCTAGACCCCTGCTGCCACAAAGCAGTAGAAAAGAGGGTTCAGAGACCCTAAGCTCACTGCAAAGAGACTTCAATAAATCCGAGTCGCCCCCCCCCACCCCCAACCCCCACGTGGAAGCATTTGCCATGCCGCACGAGGAAATATCAACTGGGTAAATGCGTCTGCACTTTGAGGAAACTGCACAAATGGATTTGCGCTACGGCATTTCATCGTTCAGGTCCAGTCAGGTAATTTCGATCGGGGAAATGCCAGTGGGCGGGATTAGTGTGTCGCTGTCAGTCACCGAGTGGTTTAACCCGTTTGCCCATCACTCTCTTTGCCAGTTCCCTGTTGGGTTAAATCAGACAGTGACTGACAGCTCGGTATAATCCCGGGCTCTGATCTTCTGAAGCATGCCATCTCGCCTCACTGGCCGCCATATTGTGCAACCCAAATTTCACTATAACAACGAACCATTGCGTGGTCCTACTGATAAATGTAAAACGTTAACACCAAAGAGACAGAGTACTTTTTTATGGGAAGACACATTGATATATAGTCCCGCTGTTTAACATATTACACTGGCCTGCCACACAGATTACGACGTGCCCAGATTTATTTCCTGGCGTCTAATTCAATAATTGATAGTGGCAGAAACACAATGCGAGAAGGAAGGTGTGAGTCATGGCTGAAATTATAAAAACATGTTGTGCGCAACATCCCCTGCGTACTTTTGGATAATAACAAATTCAATACTGTCACGAGAGAAACAAATCTACTCGTGCGATAATAGGTGAATTTCCAGAATCCGCAGAGTGAAAGGAGCCAAATATTACAGAAGATTTATGACACGATGATAGTGACTGTTGATTATGACCTGTGTGAATGTCTCTGCATATAAACAACTGTCAAACCATTCCTGAGACTGTCGTGGTGTGACAAATCAAGTATATTTAATGGGTGACTGTGTGACATCATCATCATATTTATTTCAAGTTCTGTTTTCACGTGGTCAAGTTTTATTGTCACTTGTGTTCCGAGGAACAAAATTAAATTCGTGTGCCATGGTTGGAGAAGTTGTGCCGTATTGGGGATGTAACCAATCCTAGGCTACTTTCCCTAAACTGCTGGTTAGAGACTTGGTGTGCATCTCTAAACATAGACTTCATTGATAATTGGGACATTTTTTGGGAACGCCCCCTTCCTAATTGGAGGGGATCATTTATGTTATCCCAAAACAAATATTTTACCTGCCTGACTGAGAACACAACTGAGATCTTAAATCAAAGGCTGTTCATTCTTCCACCCTTTGCTCATGTCTGGCTATGACCCACGTTCTCCATAACACGGCAATCCCTAAATCTACTAACAATTTAGAAAAAGGATTGAATGAGCCTAGAAAGAATATACAGTGATCCCCTGCCTATCGTGCAAGATGTGTTCCAGACACATCAGCGATAGGTGAAAATCCACGATATACTGTAGAAAGACCATATAAATAAACTTTTTTTTTTTTTATAGTTTAAGCCTTAAAATACCTCTCCCACACGCTTTAAACACATGCAAACTTATTAAAACAACACATATGATATGGATGTCGGGCTAAGGATATGAGTAACATAATAATAATCATATGTAATGTATATGTATGCGATTCCATTTTAACAATGGCTTTATTCCGTGGAGTTGCCACCCTCTTAATTCCTGTTTGACTAAAGGAAAGTGATGCGGTGGCTCTTATATTCTTTTCATCCTCCTTGATGTAGCGTACCGTCGATTCATTCAAGCCATAATGGCGAGCGACGTCCGCGTAAGGCTTTCCTTCCCGAAGCATATCCAGGAGTTTTACCTTCTCCCGAATGGTCAAGGTCTTCCTCTGCCGCTTAGGCTCACTACTACCAGAAGGCTTAGAAGATGCAGGACGCTTGGGAGCCATCGTAGGGCTTAAAACATAACGAAAACGATCGGATCACAAGCAAGGTACGCGATACGCAGAGAACTGTGAAGTGTCAGGGAAAAATCCGCGATATAGCGGGGGCGCGATAGCTGAACCGCGATATAGCGGGGGCGCGATAGCTGAACCGCGATATAGCAGGGGATCACAGTAGTCACTATTATTAGACCAAGACTTACATCTAAACGTTCCACTGGGGGCTCCTGTGCAAATAACTTAATATCAGTCCCACTGATAAGATCAAATGTCTATGTCCACCACGTACATCTATGTCTATGAAATGTCCTCCTCTGACCATTTTCTAATCACCTTTGCGATTCAGCCGGTCCTCTTTGACTATGGCAGAGAAGATTATTATAACGCATCGCCTAAATGATCGAAATTCTGTATGATTTATTAATGCACAGATTGGAGCGCAAATGGAAATCCACGGGCTTAGAAGTGTTCAGGCTGGCTGGTCCGACAGCCTGCGACGATACAAGCAAGCCCTTTGTAGGACACTTTCAGCATATTACTCTGACCGTATTGACTGCTATAGAAATAACTGTCACTACCTTTTTAAGGCAACAGCTCGACTAACAGATAAGGCTGAACCTCCGCTACCAAGTAATATCGGAACTGAACATTCTATGGACTTCTTAATTACAAACACTAGACTTCAGACATGTTCAAACGGCTCACAAATAACTCCCATGAAAATACAACGTGCGCACACCATTAATGTTTTTGAGTTAGTCAATGAACAGGAGTTAAAAACAATAATAACTAAAACCAAACCGACCCCTTTTCCACTCTACCCAATCCCCACAATTAGGTAACATAATGAGAAAATGTTAATCATCACTCCGATGCCAACGACACACAAATATACATCTCAGTTACGCCTAATGGCACCACATCTATTGTCACAGCTAATTGCTTTAAGTAAAGACCTGGATGACTGAAAACTTTTTATCATTAAATGCTCAGCAAACTGAGGTTCTGTTGTGTGGAAGCAGGTCTGCAGATAGGAATGCTATAATCTCTGCACTCCACTCCAAGGGGCAGAACTTCTCCCTCAGCAGCTGAGCCCGTAACCTAGGTGGCATCTTAGATACAAGCTCCTCATTCAAATCGTATGTGGATGCAGTATCAGTATCGGACATGTGCTTCCTACAGCTATGCAACATTGCCAAACTATGACGATCCCTTACTATTCAAGACACTGAGAAATTGATACATGCCTTTGTATTCAGAAGGTTAGACTACTGTAATGCTCTTATCTGGGAGCACACACAGCACATTAAACACCTTGCAGTGTATTCAAAAAGCAGCAGCTCGAATTGTCACCAGATTGCAGGAAGTTTAAACACAGACCCCCTGCTCTTAGTTCCATGCACTGGCTTCCTGTTAGGTTCGGGACTGACTTCAAAGTTCTTCTACCTACATATAAGGCACTTAAAGGTCTAGCACCTGCCTGCCTAACAGAATTACTTAAGGTTTCACAGAAAGCAGGGGTCCTTGTCGTACCACATATAAATAAAGTGAGAGTAGGCGGTAAAGCATTCTGCTATAGGGCCGCTATATTGTGGAATGGTTTAACAGCCTATGTTCAGGATGCCGAATCGGTCTCAGTCTTTAAACCTCGACTAAGGACTTACCCACAGCCTAACACAACATGACTAAGGCTGCTTGTGCTGCTGAACATGTCGTTTTTATCTACTTTGCTTGTCCATTAATGTGTCTCTGCATGTTCTGACCACCCATGCTCTCTGCCTTCCTACTGACATACCCGGACGGTGCCTGGGGGGGCACCATCGGAGCTGAGTCCTGGTTAAGTCACAGGCCGGCATGGAGAACTGACTCATTGATGGACTTTGGCTTGACCTTGACCACAGTCTACACCTTGCTTTTAGCAAGCAGGCCCACTCTTTCTGTTTCTATGTTAGCTTGTCTGAGAGGGGGGCAGCCAGCTGACCTTGGACCCCAGAGGTTTTGGATCCTTTCCTCCATTGTCATCTGGCTTTTGTTCTTTTTTTGTATTGTTCTGTCTTAATGATGTTATAATGTATCACAACACACCCATGTAAAGTGCCTTGGGGCCACTCTCATGATAAGCGATATATACAAATTAATTGAATTTAATTGAATTGAGTGTTAACTGAATTGAGGGGATTGGTGCATTGGGGCACAATAGGACAACGAGCTATTTCTGTATGATGCAGGAATGAACAACAGGAAGTCATGTGGGCCAAAGTCTCTGCAGTTACTGAGAGATGTGCCACAGTACTGTGAGCAAGTTTGGAATTAGGCATTTCAGGGTTTTAGCGTCAGGAATCCACACTATATAAACATTTGAAAACCACTGAAACCTTTAAAGTCAAAGTTGGTAACTTGATTGAAAACAACAATGTTCCTCTTAATGTTCGGAAAAGTGTATTTTCAAATTCGATAATTTTCGTAGTGGAGTCAGCTGATTCCTGACAAAGATATTTGATTGGGGATCTCAGGGAATGAGAATTGGGTAGCCCACTCGCACTGCAGCCTCTAATAATAATAATAATAATAAAATAATAATAATAATAATAATAAATAGTAATAATAATACGTACCCCCTATGTCCGGTCGCAGCTTATTATCATAGCCATCTAGCAAGCTGTTCAAAATGTGCGTGACATCACTCTCGTAGACCTTCGGAGTCAGCACCCACGTTTTGTTGGTCACCTCGTCATCGTCATTGTCATTCTGGAGAGAGCTGTTGAGGAAACATGGCGGATTAGATCCAGAAAGTCCACTTCCGAAAAGAAAACGTCCCAGTGGCCAAAAGAATAAGGAAAAAAAAATCCTAGGATACGATAATGCGGTATCTAACTACGGGCTTTAGCAGGGGGCCGGCGTTAATCTACACTTATACGTCCCTCGCCAAATCTTGCACAGATGCCTATTTCACTCTAAATCTCTGGTCATTCCCCTTTATAGTCATTTCATTTGTTTTCATTATTCTTCTGCAGATTTGGCTGTTGGTGCTGAACTGAGAACCTGACCACACGAACATGTCACCATGTGATCCGACTTCTAGACATGTCCTAACTTTACTGAAATACCATCCCGTAGACTCCATAGAAAGATGGGAAAAGCAATTTATGAGATATCAGCAAATGAAAAAAGACAGCAATAAACAAAGAGACAAAGATGCACTTGTATGATGTTTATTGTAGCTGTTGTACACGCTTCTTGTACATAAAACTAGTGTCTATTTATAACCTAAATCGCGAGCTATAGCATACTATACTGGCCTGAGCGATCGCTTGGTGATAAACTGCATGTTAGGCTTTCCCCAGTGGTACCCACATAAGATCCACATGCATGCTATAATACATTTGCAGCACAAATCTTTTGCAAGCCTGCCTCTCCGCTGCATCTTATGTTGTTTCCAGACCTGCTCCCAAGTGACGGGTGAAAGAAAGAAGACATTATTCCCTTGGAATTAAACTCTAGCCCTGAAATGCAGCAATGAGTGAGAAACAAAATGTCACTTGGAATTACACCAAACGTACATTTGTCTGTGTGCCATCTTAGCTTGCTGGGAAACAAACATGCAGCTTTTATAGGCAATTAATGTCCCAAGGTACAGTATGTTTGAATTATTGGGACAGGATGGTTCTAGGGCTCAGTTTAAATTAGATGTATATAATTTTGGATGTTTAATCATGTACAGACTGTGAAAACAGAAGACAATAAATGTTAGAACCAAGACCAAAATGCAACGTTGACCTTTATTGCACTGGGATGTGCAATACATGAACTTGCATGTCAGTCCTAAAACCATGCTTGCATGCGTTTTACATTTTTTGACGCTGTCTCCGAAACTCCTTACATGACAACAAGCCAGAAAAGGAGCAGGAAATGTGCTGAACTGTCTCTTTATCCAAATTTGATGAGAATAGCAGCGTATGGGAAAAGATTTCATTGCGCTGAAATGGCATAAGCACCGACGTGCCAGAATTGACGGGAACACTGACGGATTTGCGTCCTCTCAGGCTAATGTTACATGCTGTAACTCAGTCTGTCACCGCATGTAAACTTTAAGACATCCTGAGGATATTACCCATGTAACCAGAGCGGCAACCCCAAGTACCCAAGCAAGAGGATATTACCCTCGTAACCAGAGCGGTAACCCCAAGTAGCCAAGCAAGAGGATATTACCCGTGTAACCAGAGCGGTAACCCCAAGTACCCAAGCAAGAGGATATTACCCGTGTAACCAGAGCGGCAACCCCAAGTATCCAAGCAAGAGGATATTACCCTCGTAACCAGAGCGGCAACCCCAAGTATCCAAGGAAGAGGATATTACCCGTGTAACCAGAGCGGCAACCCCAAGTATCCAAGCAAGAACAGCTAACAGAAGCAGCATTGCAATCAAGACAAACCTTAACCGAAGAATCAATTTAAGCTTTATTAAAATGTCATCCCTTACAAAAAACTGTTATTACTTTTGCGTAAATGCCTCCTAAGTCAAGGTGACAATATACTGACACTCCAGAAAAGAAGCTTTTGTCCCTTTGAAGAACCAATAACAACAAGAAAGGAATTCAAAGTGATTTGAGCTATTCTAATCAGGTTTGCTACATATTTAATCGACAGAATTATTTATCATGAATTTATTTTGCAGTCAGGGCTGTTCTTAATAAAATCTTTTGACTTTTATTATTACATTGTATGTGTCAATATTATTTAATATTATTTCCTATTTTCTTGCCATTCCATCCATCCATTTTCCATACCCAGTTGGCCTATGTAGGGACCCTAGGTCTGGACCCTACTTCAGAAATTACGGGTGGCATGGCAGGGAATAACTCAAGATGGGGTGCTAACCCATTGCAGGGTTGACTCAGCAGTCACACTTATGAACAATTCACCTTGGCATGTTTTTGGACTGTGGGGGGGAAACCGGCGAACCCACAGGAAACCCCACGATGACACAGGCAGAACCTGCAAACTCCACACACATTCCAAATTAAGTTGCATGCGCATTAGCCAATAGAAAAAGTTTACCGATATAATTTATTTGGCAATATATTATTGGAAAGATAGCAGACATGCTTTTATTGGCCTGTTCCATTCCAGACCGCTTAGAGAGAAGGTGATATGTAATGGGACCCCCCCAACCCCAACTGACATCACAGTGATAGGCTATGTGATAGCCAACCCATGCACTTGTCTTGTTGACACAACCACCCCATAAATGACCCATCATTCTACAAGGCCTAGGGAGGCGGGGGGGCTTAAAGGGTTGGTTCTGTGCTGCTATTGTTGTGAAGCTGGATTTACGGCAAAAATGGTGACGGCTCATAGATCAAGGAGGGAAGGTAAACATCCTGCTACATAAAGACCCCGAAATTCCAGCTCTAATCTGGATGACGACTATCGGAGTTTAAATTTAATTTAATAAAGCCTCTCGCTGGTCGTGTTGATATCAACAACCATAAAAAGCAAAAAATGGGATGCCAAGACTCTGGGTCTGATTAAATCACGTTGTGGTAAATGATGTATACAAGGAGTATCTGCCAAAATGACTGCAATCTGCTGAAGTGTTATACGCCGTAAACATAAAGGATGTACTAATTGAAGTCTGGTTATTTGTTTTGTGGGTATATCAGCCTCAGGCAATCAAATTCTTCTTAGTGCTTTTCACAAGGAAGTAAAAGCACAAAACTCTGGCTGGACAACAGTAATCGACTCAGAGTTAATTCCTTATGTTGGTTTATGACAGGGCGACACAGTGGCTCCGTGGGAAGCCACGCTGCCTCCCACCTCTGCATGGTCCCATTATGTCACATGTCGCATTATATTCCATTTTACCGACCTTAAAAACATCTGGAGCAGTACAACACAATTTTATGTTATTGTGTTGGGTCTGACCCTCCAGCCCTTTGGAGGGTGCCATACTGTAGGTGGCGGGGTTTAAAGTGCTCCTGAACTTAGTGCAGTCTTCAGGACTGAAGGTTACGTTTCCCTCAGCATGATTTCACCCCTAACTCAAGCACAAAATATATATTCATTTTACACATATAGCACAGGGATGTGAAAAAGAAGGGAAGCGGATATTTTCTGCATTACACTCTCCCTTGACAAGGGAAAATGACGTTAACCATGTCACCTGTCTACCGCTGAAATTTGGGAAATGAGCGCAGAAATATTTACAGCTCTTGACGCGTCCACTGGACACGCAGATCTAGTGAACGCTTCTCTGGTGACGCTAACAAGGAGTGACAGGGAGGTGCGAATATCCCTGCACACCACACAACCATGACAGCAAAACACAGTATACGGGCCTGGTTCAGCCATAGTGGGTGGCTGTTGGTCATGTGACCAGCCTTCTGCTCTTCCAGCTGTTGAAAGATATTACATCGGAGCTGCACAGATCAGAAAGAAAACGAGCTTGTCGTTCTTGCCAGGTAACAGAGCTCATTTCAATTTTACATTTAATTAAAAACTCGTGCGGGACAAGCAACAGGAAGAGAGACAACCAAAATTCAAAACGAACTTTCTCGACACCCGTTTCCAAACTCAATACAACCAAAATCTTGAGAAGTTTTATAGGTTTTTTTTCTGGTACACATCCTTGTCGTTCTAGAAGCAGAACCTAAGATATCAATAGACAAACCCAGTATGATAGCAGGAGAAAATTTACTGCTGTACCTCTGTCGATGTCCCAAAGTTGCCTGTGATGACCAATTCATACACGCGAGAAGATCATTACTGGCAGACCGCTGGGGGAGATCATAGGTTTCCAATTGTCGCTGTGAATGCTGGTGCAGACACATGTGAACTGAGAACATTTCCGAAAGATACGCTTGCTTTTTCATGAGCTGCCACACAGAACGCCTAGCGAAGCTCATTGTGAAGCCTCTTCAGAAGTGGATTTATTAGAGTTGGGAACGTCAGCGGTGATCAGGGATCACCTCATGAAACAAAAAAAAGAGTTGCCGCGACACTTCGGCAGACAAGGACACCGCCACATCACGCTCGTGAGACCTCGAGAGAGAGAGAGAGAGACAGAGAAAAAAAAAAAAGCTTGCAGTTTTAATTTCACTGTACCTTCTGCTGTCGTCCATCATGCATTTATCCTGTTTACAAATAAGGTGTAAAGCGCAAGTCCCAAGACCCTGCTGGCAACTAGTCCATCTTTTGTTTTTGTAAACCCAGTCAGATAGGCTCAGCTTTGGGAATCAGATCCACAGAACACTGCTGCGGGTGTGAGGCCTTCAGGGGTGGCCTAGGCTTGCGGTTTTAATCTAAAAAAAGAACAGATTTTAAGCTTTCTGGTGATAAAACAATGCAAGGCAAGGTGATTAATACATCTGCCACTATAGTCTATGGATTAATTCTATCTAGAAATAGTGCATTCCAGCATTTGTGGATCTTAGGAACATTAATGAAGGGACTTGTCCTTTACGTGCGGATAGCATATCTTCATTATTTGCCAAGCAGAGGGGCAGGAGCAACTTCTGTGGGGCAAAACAGGGTGTCTGTGAACACAGTAAGTTGGGGTCATCTAGTTATTTGTAAGGAGGCATAAATATATAAAAAAAAACCTGTTAACACTTACAGTAAGTGTAGCGACTCTAATGTTAACAGCTCAAGAACATGACAGACATCACAATAAAATTATCAGCCCTTAATCATCTGGGTCTAATTTAGTCTAACTTTCGAATAATCACACTGATACTGTCCAATATTAATAACCTCTGACACTGCCTCTTGAAGACTAATATTGATGATCACTTAAAGACAAGTAATGCACAACTACTACACAGAAATTAAAGTACTGCACTACACTTCTCTCCAAGCGACCATGCCATCCACGTGCGAACATCCAAAGAGGTCTAGATTTGGTCAGGACCTATCAAAACACCTTCATTACACCCAGAGCTAACTCAGCCCACTTATACGACTGTAATGAAATGGCCAAGTCCCATGTGGCATCAAAACACCATCACACATCACAAAACCACAGGGCATAAGACAGGGCTGGCAGAAAGATCCGCCTGGTCAGGTCATGGAGGAGATCTCAACGATAATTAACGTCCAGGGTACCATCTAGACCTCCCCCAAGCAAACTAAGCAGCATGTCATAGGGATGAGGAATGAAAATTAATTATATGGCCCATACACTATGTTTAGGGAACGTTCCATTAGTTTTAGAACTCATTTGCCGATTTTAATATGTAACGTGAGATATTTGGTGCAGCTGCGTTCAATCTAGGCCACGTAGCTGTATGGCTGCATTCTCCACTACTGGAGTAAGGGAGGGGAAACGGCTTATCTGTGATACCCTCCATTTTCAGCCTGGGAGCAGCAAACTTATGCGGGAAGCGCCTTCAGACTATGCATCTCTTAAGCGCTCGCTGCTTCGTCGCGTTTAGTGGCACGTATTCAGCGGCCAGCGGTGGCGTCAACATCTGTCCCTTTCTTTTTTTCCCCGATTCCTTTAAAATGCAGCCTATTTGGCGCCGTGTATTTTCTTTTTTCCCGGACCATGCCGGTCTCCTTTTCTTTGTGATCTGTTTTTTGCTATTATAATTCTATTTTCTATATGAAGGGGAGATCGACAGGCCTGCTAAGGAAAGCATCATGTCACCAAGCAGAAGAGACAAGGAATTTAAAGCCGATTTTCCTTCCTTTCGCATAGCCGCTCACCAACATGCATCGGGATTCAGCTCAAAACGCATTTCGAGTTTTTTTTTAATTTTTATTTGCGGCTGATAAATCCTGGGAATTAAGATCGTGTTCCAAACGTACAAACCTTAACATTACACATCCACAAACGCCGTACTCAAATGCTGCAAGCATAAAGTCAATTTAGGCTACATACCCAAGTCACCACTTACATGTTTACTTTCACCCCTATTCTATTCTAATCAGAAAAATACGTTGTGTCCAGAAAAGCGTGATAATCTTTCCACGGACGAACAGCACAAGAAATATCTGTCGACAGACAAGCTCTATTTTCCTTTCATGTATCTGCGATGCATCTTAATACATAAGGATCCGATATTATCAATACATGAATACAAGTCAGCTCGTTGTTTTTATAGCGTGTGCACAAATACACTCGGATCATAAAGAAGCAATGGTACACACAACGCGGCGACACGATTACACTTCCTTAAAGAAATAAAGAAAGCATCCTAGAAAATTAAAGAACATAAACCGTATTGGATTTCCCCAATCGGTGCCGGAGCAAGCAGATGTACGGTGTCAATTTAATAACGATGCGTCTTCGGGCTTACCTTGTAGGAAGATGGGCGATTATAAATACCCAGAGAATGATCTTTATAAAGGAAGCAGGCTTCGCCATCGCGTTTGAGCAGAATAAGAGATCTGGAGGAGCCATGATCACCATCTTCCCTTTTTCCTCTCTTTATAGCGGATGGACGTGTCCCTTAATTTTAGTGTGTTCCTTCGGTGTGATACATTACGCACATAGCGGGCTGTATTAGCATTTGGGGTCGGAATAAGACGCGCTGTGCTGCGAAGCTACGGAGGCAACAAGAAAATGCACAAGCGAGGTGCGCGGCTGTTAAGGGGAAAATGCCGAAATTACATAAATGCAACAGCACCCTAAAATCCAGCAGCAGGAAATATTTGAGCTTGTGCCTGAATGCAGATTAAGTGTGAGGTCAAAGAGGAGCTGATGCACGCTGCCGCAGCCCTGATGAACACATGCGTGGTTTAAGCGCGCAGCGCCGGAGCCGGCGAGAGAGAAAAATAGAGATTGCTCTCCTGGATCTGTAAGAACCTAGGAGCACGTCAAAACCGGGCGACGATCAAAGTAGCGAAGCACGAAATGCAAACGATTTTTATTCTCTTTTGCCCATACAGCGCTTGTCAAATCGTAATCTGTCAACGGTGATGTTTTTTTTCCTCTTCTCCTTCTTCTTCCTCCGTTTTTGCGACCGGGAGCGTGGTAATGATATAGTGTTGAGTTATTTTCTTTTTGGGTGGCTATGACTGATGTTAGGCGAGAACATCCAGCCGAAAAAGTGCCAAGCGAAACACTTTGTGGCCTTTTTATCGTTCCGCTTTGCATGCCTAGTAAGCAGGATTTCTATGTTAATTGCTTGATGAGTTATGCGTGTTGTACTTCTGCACGACTGATAGAGCATTAAATATAATTAATGAAATATAATCAACAACTAAAATGATTATTAAATGACAACTTCTATTTAGCACACGTGAATTTACAACACGTGTTTACACATACATTATTTACAATAATCGATCTTAAATTTTAAAGTACAGTTTTAATATAACCAAACATATTAATATAATCAAACATGTTACATCCTTAGTACTTAAATCCTTCCACGACACAGGAAATTCCTGACTTAAATGACGGCAATCGTGAATTTTTAACTGTAAACTCATGTGTCTGATTAAATTTACGTTTTTCTTTAAGTTTAAATTTGAACTTCAATGGAATTTCGTTATTTCGTCAGAATGAACCGGTGTGCTGAGTGACGTTTTTGTGTCCATTTGGAAAGGTTTCATCGGTTTGTTTTCACTGCCTCCTCATCCTCACGTACCAGCCTGTATTCTCAGCACCTTGGAAAGCTGACAGGTCACCACCCCCACCCCCCTCCCCGTCGCCCCCTAAGCCTTAAAAAATAAATGTGAAGGAAACTCAGGCGGAGTCTTAGTTACTATTTACTCAGTTATAATAGAGTTTTTCATGTCCTAACATTTATATTTAGGGCCTTGTGGATACATTTAACAATGTTTTTAAGTGCAGTAAAATACAATATAGCTTACAGAGCGTGAAATTAATGCTTGATGCTGACTGATTCACAATATTGTGTTTCGGCCATTGACAAGTTTACACCAGTACGTTTTACTTACATTGAGTTGCTAAACTTAAACATTGATGGATCAAGACATGTTACCAGGGAAGGTTGGGAGTTTGAGATCTATTCAAGGTCACAAAGACTGTGTTCCACCCACTAAGGTACAGAACTCAGGCAATTAATTCCATTGTGCAAATAGTGCACGTTATATACGGGCAAAATGCTAGCCATTCAATGTGACCAAAGTCACTTTTTGTTAAATATTGGATATTTTTCTACATTTCACGTATCCTGTGTGAATATGGAACCAAATAAGGAAGCATAGGCAAAGAATCCTTTAGTGATATCATTTGATAGAGATTTGGCATTTATATAACACAAGGATACGTCCCTCCATTTCTCAATTTTCACAGGGGGAGAAACAGAGGAAGGATGAAAACTTTTCATGTTTTTAAGGCAGCCTGTCTGCCTCTGACGTCAGCCTCGGCCTCACGTGTCTAACAGTGGCTCTCATCTCAGTAAGCTAGGGAATGGAGCCCCCGCAGAGGGTGCCGTTGGAGGGGGAGGGGCTTTCAGGCCCACTTCCGCTTTCTCTTCTTGTCAGTGCCACTTCAGTCCGCTGGCATGTGTCTTTGAGCGGCTCGATTTTGGCAGAAGTGTCCCAGGCTGCCGTTAGCGCTCTGAGGTATTGCCATGTTGCCTGGAAACCAGCGCCTCTCTTTATGAAACATGAGAATCTGCTGTGTGCTTCTCCACACGTCCAAAATAAAACAATCTGATTCACCTGGTGTCTCAAGGTGGGAATGAAGATCATCCCATTGCAGAAATTTGACAAACCAGACTGATTTGCATGGCGCTGACTCTTGTGGGCATGGTAACGAAGAAAAAAAGAAAAACGATTCCTTATGTTGGCTTTGCTATATCCCCGATTGTTTTGGTACTGAAGAGATTCCCACAATTTATTGCATTAAGTGGAAGTTGCTGTTTCTGCGCTGTCTTGCCAAGTTCTGCAATTCATTCTGATTGGCTTAAAAGAAATGCATACTGTACATCTGACCCAATCCTAATCCAATGGCTGTTCACAAAAATCTGAATTTTCTGGTTTGGATACTGCCGCATGGAACACAAAGTCCATGATTCAGGATTCAGGATTCAGCTAGGACCGTCTATAATGAAGTAATCAAACAGAGGCCTGCAATACAAATAATTTGGTGGCGTGAGATGTTCCTGCCTTGTCTCCCTCTGCATGGTCAACAAGATGCTGCAGATTGGAATAACAATATTGCTTTGTTGTAATGATCCAATGTATAGATCATTATGCACTGCTGTGCGTAAATGTTGTACATCAAAGGACAACGAGTTCACCACAGAAGTACTTTAAAAATTAAAACCAGATCACGTTCATTGATGAGGGCAGATTTTGTCGACTTTGGCTGGAGCATTCCTTCAAACATTAAAAAAAGGAATGTTTTGGGACACAGCTATTTAGCCTAAGAATAATATAAAATAAATTTTGAGCAATGTATTTAATGGAAAAAAATTTAGATCAATCAAAACATGATGTCTAGAGTTCTAATAACTAAACTTGCGTGTTTTGATGAGCCAGAAAATCCCAAGCCAATCAAATAAAATGAAAGATCTCCGTTTCGTAATGGTTGATGGCAGTAATCCAT
>JAODKC010000051.1:4011170-4026573 GCA_026777985.1 Mormyrops attenuatus | reverse complement strand
GTGTGTGTGTGTGTGTGTGTGTGTGTGTGTGTGTGTGTGTGTGTGTGTGTGTGTGTGTGTGTGTGTGTTTGTTTGTTCAGCAACAGGTTGGCCCTCATCCTGGGTTATTCCCTGCCTTGAATCCATAGCTTCCAGGATAGACTCTGCATAGGAGAAATGGGTATAGAAAACAGCTGAAAATATGCTTGCTGGAAGGATATGCAGAGTAAGACTGTCACTGACTGTCTACTGTGCATATGACAACAAACTCTTGAATATTAAACCAAAAAGAGTTTAGTTTCCTCAAAGGGATGAGTATAGAGGCATAGCTATGTGTCTCAGAAAGGTGCCAGGAGATAGTGGCGGCCTGCCTGCTGCGACGAGGCCTTATCTTATACGTCCGTCGCTAGAACGTGCTGCACACCAGGCAGGAGGTAGGCGGACACCGCTATTCCGGACCGGCCGTATGCTTTTAAGCACCAAAAGGAAAGAGAAATGTGCTCAACCTAAGTGCCTGGCTCTTCCCTGCCTTCTCAAAGGCAGCCATTTGCAGGAACAAGCGATAAATTATGCAGAGAGAACAAATCAAAATTCCCAGTGCAATAATAATAATAATTCTGAGCACTACCCGCCTCACTGTAAGTGCAGTGAGCCGGCGTGTGTTTAACCCCCAGATGTAAAGAGCTCTCCAGGTTTTTTTCCTGTCTGTGTATGAAAAAGCATAAAATATCTCCCCCTTCTTTGATACACTAGCAGGTTCTACTTAGAGCTGATCAGTGTCACTTTTCGGACAAGCGGTTGTAGAGACAAGGGGGGTGGGGCGCTGTAATGTAATTGCAACAAACTTCATATTTGGGGGCCATTTTCCACCCATGCCTGCGCTATCGTCCTATGTTGAGCTGCTAGTTTCTTCGGCTTTGGCTGGATGTGTTCATCAACAGAGTTGGAAAGTTCAGGTTCAGAAACTAGAAATCCAGACCACGATTTTGTTTCCACCAACCAGTTGAGTACTCTGTGACTGTGACCATTTATACTCAACTGGTTGGCTGAAACAAAATCTTGGTCTGGATTTCTACTTTTTAAACCTGAACTTGCCAACTCCCGTTTATCAATGCTAACATGTCACAGGCTGCAACCCTTAAAAAAATGTATCACTCCAACTCCTACCGTGTCCTATCTACTACCTTTTCACCTTCCCGTAACCAAATACGGAAAGATCTTCCTTTACTGAACCACTGCGTGCAGTTTTTTAATGCAGATGAATATCTAAGAATATAGTATAACGAAAACCCTTGCATTTTTTTAAAGCAAGATTCTCCATGCAGGTGTACGACGCGCAACAAAGAAGCGGGTAGAGCAAGACGTTTTTACATACCCATTAAACCCACCTGTGAAGAGTGTTTGCACTGCCTGACCGCGGTGGAACAAATCAATGAAGCACAAGCTTTCTCAAAGTCAACTGTCTGTATTTCGAACCCTCCCGGGAGCATCACAGCCAAAGCTGAAGGACAGCCAATCTAAATTCAATGTCCGTCTCATGAAAAGACTTATAGATTCTGACTGTGTGCGTCTCTTCAGCCGTGGTTGGCGTGCCGGGTTATGGCTGAATCCGTGATCCAGAAAAAGGAACGCCCTGCAGGCTTTACGGGAAGAAAGCCTTACGCTAAAGCTAACAGGGAAACTCAAGCCATGCAGGTCACGCGACGGCAGAGTGTACGAGGGATTCGTTTGGTCATCGCTAGGGTGACCCCAGAGACAAAGCAACTAATTTCAACAGCTGTTAATGCATCTTTCAAAAATATCAAATGTTGGTGAGAAAAAGCACTCAGATAAACAACGCCTCTCAGGCACCTTTATAGCATCGACATGCTAATTAGCCTGACTTTACATGATAAAATACCACATGTGAATGTAAATATAAAACTAAAATAAGAATGAAATGTCACCTTGCATAAGTCAGCGTTTAAGATACAAATTGCATGACACAAAATACTTATTATATGCATGAGTGATGTTTATAAGAAAAGGTATTTTGGGAGCAGCTATCAAATATGATACAATTAGCAGTTTTTTTTGCAAACCCAGGCAACATCATAGGTAAACACAGCTTAATTTTTATAAACATGGGAGAAGAAATTTTCAGAATGTAGTCGGTTAAATCTAAATTTCTCAACCCAGTGCATGGAGACAGACAGTCTACACTTTTGCTCTGACCCAGCTCCCAGTATACCTTAACCAAACAATCAAGCAAAGAATATATATATATATATATAAATACCTGGTACTGCTGTGCTGGGAGGGAGCAAAAATGTGGACTGGAAGCCGAGAAACACTGGAGTTGGGAAACACTGGATTAAACAATAACTTATTAGAGATAATTAACCATCTAGGGGTCTAGTCTGGAACAGGTGGCATTTCCTGAAGTTATGTGTTTAATATTAGGCTGCACAGCCAGCAGTGATCAGCAGGTCATCATATTCGCTATTTCACTGTTTCGTCATGGGGTAAAGCAGGACTCTGCATGATTAGACTGTATTTATATATAGAGCACTATCACTCTCCTATCACTACTAAATGACGGAGGTGGAAATTTCATGTTCAGAAAATACAAATCCAGACCAAGAATTTGTTTTAACCAACCAGTTGAGTATAAAGCACGGTTGGCCAATCCTGTCCACAATGGACCAGTGTGTATGAAGGTGTTTGGGATAACCTTTAGGTCACCTGTACAAACCCAGGAGTGAGGACTCTTCAGCCAATCAGTCCTCTAATTAGGGAGTTGCTGCAAAAACCTGCACACACACCGGCCCTTTGCGGATAAGATTGGCTACCCCTTACTTATGTTCAACGGAGGGCTTTAGGTTACAATTGCCCAGTTCTTGTGATGCAATAACAAAGTGAGGACTGTTTCAACAGGTATCTTGGGGGTTTTGTAGAGCCATGGGATTGTTTAACAAACACAATTGACTTTGCAGTACATCGAAGGGGAATGAACACAAACTTGACTCTCTTTAGTTTCTTGGTGATAAAATCCATTAACACTGCTCCAGATATCTATGTAAAAGGGAAAATGCAGAAATCTAAAAGTCCCAATCGTAGAGAAAAAGAGAGCAAATGGCCAAAATGGCAGGTCATTCTGAAACAAAATGCTTGATCCTTGGTGATAGCAAAAAAAAAGAATAAAATGAAAATAAACAACAAAATGGAATGATCTTACCAAGACCTCATCACTGTTAGAATTCTGCCCTAAGAGTGGAAAATAGTCCCGATAATTCCACTCATCCATAACCGTGTTCTTGTGTTTGTGGATTGTCTTTCTCAAGACATTCTGATTGAGTAGGAGCATTTTAACTCCTCTCCTTCCTCCACCTGCCCTCTCAGGTCAGGTGGTTCAGGTCATGCCTTATGATTGGCTGAAGGTGAGTAAGAATGAGGCCATGCCTCAAAAGGAGACAAAACTGATCAAAATAAAAGCCTGCAAGGTTACACCATCCATCATGGGCAATGCAATACTCTTTTTCCTGGTTTCTAGAGCTTTAAGCTTCTGAACACATATGACCTTTCTCAAAATGTCCCTAAAGTCAGACAAACAAACAAACAAACGAATTCCCCAACCTCTCCGACAATCTGCCAGTTATGTTCAAAAGCGTATTTCAGCAACTGTATCAGTTAAGCTAGAGAAAGGCACTGTCACGCCAAGCCCATTCACACTGGGGGAGAGATTTAATAAATCTATATCGGGGAGCACATTTTAAAAAAGAACGGGGAATTTTTAAATAAGTTACATAAGCCTGCAAACACCGTGTGGGAGTTATTTTTAAACCTGTTCCAGAATCACCCAGTGACTGTTGATGATGGCATGCAGGATGGGGGGGGGGCAGAGAGCAGGATAACTGATTTCTATCCTCCTCTAATCACATACGTGCTGTTGTGTCACTGCACTGTAAACATTAGTCATCTCGCACCCCTTGGGGCGATTCTCTCGACACAAGTGCTGTGACTCGGACAGGCAGGAGATGCCCCACGTTTTGGCTTCCTCCGGTCTCTGGTGCGACGTTCATCCGATAGTAAGATCCGTCAGGTCTGGTAAATTTCACATCAAAAGGCGGAGAAGAAAAAAAAAATCTTCATAACTATCCAACTGAATTGCGATGACTGTATACTTACATAAGCTTGCGCACACACTGTACTCGGAATACGGTTTCACCTATACACACACATACGCACAACAATCATACACAAAACACTGAAATGGAATCACCAATTGACTCACAGCGCATCCTAAATCTGTTAACATATAACAGAAATAGCTCAGCCTAGTTTTACGCTCAGAAAAAGCCATTCAAAAACATTTAAAATGTCCCGCCCCTATCTGCACAGTATAGGTCTTGACCGTTTTAATTTTTTAGCTTTTGGAGAATCTTATAGTGAAAGTAGGGGCTGATTAGATGTTTTAGCAAAGATCAGTCCCTCCAGGGCTGTGGTGATCCAAAGCACAGAGATGGGTATCAGAGAGGATCGAGTGTTAATAATGAAATTCGCTCCAGCGGTCGACTTGCTGATGATACTGTTAATTTGAGCTCCCGTTCAAATGAGTGAGACTTCCTGTTAATAATCTCCGCCTTATTAGAGAGCTCCGGTTTGCCAGGAGGTGCAGTAAATAACCAGAGAGCTTTCGATGTTTTATTTTTATAAGCCTCGGTCTGTATTTTCCTGCTTCCAAAGCTGTTGTCGGTGCTGTTTGGACCCTCGGTTAGTGAATGAGGGTCAGCGTGGCCTGCTTAACTGCAACACACCCTTTACAGGTGCACTGGGGTCCTTTATTGTTTTTAATGTTGATTTTAATCGGGCATGTTGTTCGGAAAGTTAGTATGAATGCTATAGTTGCTAGATGTGCCTAGATATATATGTGCTGAGACTAAGATGTATATTTCTCTGAGGGCCAGATTGCATCGGAAACCGGAAGCCATGGTCCCGATGATGAATTTTGCTGGGAGGCTCCCAATAATAGAACAGATTAAATTTGACTTCAGTATGGAAAGCCTGATCCTGCAGTGCTGGTACCCAGCAGGTTTTCAATCCTACCTGTTCTCTGATGAACCACACCCGATCTCAGGCAGATAGGAACTCAAAAGGTAGGACCCTACCTACCCCTGACCTAGACCACCTCTGTGGATATTGTCATCTCACACCTCCATGGATTTGATTCTGTCCCCAGGTGTTCATGTGCAGAATTTGCACGTCTGCCTTGCAAGAGATGGGTGTCTCGCACAGGTACACCCTGCCATTAGCACTTCCCATGACCACTGCATCCCAGCATGATCACTGCAAAGCAGTCATTGGACAAATGAAGTTTTTATGCACCAACTGTCTTCTGTCACTTCCCATCAGTTGATGTAAAGGTTGAGCTGAACCAGATGATCGGTATCAAAATCGCCCCACCGGCCCCCCCACCCCTGCTTTAGCATCCTTCCTGCTAGTGAGTATTAGAGTTCGGATATGTGTTGTTCTGTGGGTCAGTTCGCTGAGGGACCCGCTGAGTGCGGCCCCTGCTTCTCTCTGCCCCTTTGTAGCAAAGAGGCCCACTCTGCTTTCCGACTTCTCTGTGACTCAGCAATGATGCCCCATCCGCGGCCTCCGGCAGCCCCGAAGCCGAGGTCCCATCGCAACTCGGCGTTCTCACATGTGCTGCTCGTCTGAAGGCGCTGTATGCAGCCCCCTCGCATTAGATATGCACACCTCGCCAAGCAGAAACATTCCCGTGTCGTCTCCTGACAGGGAGCCGCTTGATAAGTCACAGCTCCTGCGGTCGGTCCCCTTATGTTCTCTCACAGTCTGAAGGCAGCGCTAAAACTTTCCCAAAATCTACTGATGTGTGTAGCACTTCTACCCTAGAAAAGGCAGCATTTTTAGATTTGTGCTCAAGACAAATGAACAGCTCCAATTTGGTTCCAAATTTGGCTCACTGATACAGATGCTGCCTGACACAGTACTGAGCATTGTATTATATGTTAAACTGTTCTATCGTTTTGCTTAGGAAAGAACTATGGCGCCTGGAAAGCTGTCAGAAGTATGAACACTAGAGGGGTTGCACATGGAATAAGTTTGGATAGGTTACTGTGCTAAAATTTCCTCTTTTTCACAATCTATAGCCGGGAGATATGGAAGAAACGCATAGAAATTAAGATGTCAAAACCTACAAGATAGGCTAGTTAATCTTGTACTGGAAATATTGAAGGTGTCTGGAAATCAAAGAGGTGACATTATGATGGAAGCACAATTCAGTTTGCAATTATAATGCTCTTACTATTTTCAACAGAATCAGGTAGGAACTGAGGTCAGGCAGAGAGGTCAAAACAAAGTACGAGCGTTTTGCAAGATGGCAGCCGGGGCAGAAAGCTCGGCGCAGACAAAGGACAGTTTATGCAAAGCTTTCACAGGCATCCAACCTGGCACAATGTCCGCTGCCCTGCTTTCTGACGTCATCCATCCCTCCATGGTAATCGTTTATCCTACTCAGGGTCAGAGTCTACAAATGCAATGCAGGGAACCACCAAGGATGGGGCACCAACCCATCGCAGGGCACACTCACACACCATTCACGCACACATGCACACCCATGGCCAATTTGGTAACTCCAATCAGCCTCAGCATGTTTTTGGAACGCGGGGGGACCGGAGCACCCAGAGGAAACCCCACAACGACTCAGGGAGAACATGCAAACATGGAGCCATGGCAGAGACTCGAACCCTGGTCGCAGTGGCTTGAGACAACAATTCTAACCACTATGCCACCTTCTGATTGTCATAGTTAGCAAAAGTAACACAGGGTCCAGTCAGCATTCCAGATACATCATTGGAATTCTCTGGATATAGACAAACTGGGTGAAAAATAAAAATGTTCAGGAATCTCATCTGAACAGTAAAGTGCTCAGGTATTGACTTTTTATTTGTTCAGATCCATTTAACCAGTGTTCAGTTCATGAGCTTCTTTGAGAATCTACACTCTGGTTAGTTTCATGTAGTAGCTTTTCAGAAAAAGAATACAAATCATATTACTTCAGTAACACAAGTATTTCTATTACTGCAAAAAGTGCTGAAATACATTGTTATGAATGTTTAGACCAATCTACAGTTGGGATTTCAGCACAATTTCATATGTAGAGATGGGCAATGCAGATTGAAAGTCAGGATTTGCCATCTTGTTTCCTGGCTGATTTCAAGGCCAGAGGTGGCAGCCAATTACGCGACGAACATGAGTCACGTGATGCGTGACAAGACCATGAAACAAAACCGGTGCTGTGTCTTCATGCTATTTAGGAAGCACGTGTTTCCACAGGTCGCGGAGGAAATAAACTCCATCACAGCCACTTAGTGGATGAGAAGAACAAGCGCACTGCTCTCCGGGTGAAGGTATTGGCTAATTAACTTTTCATCAGCGTGAAAAGAACCGCGCTAACAAAATGAGAGACGGAACTGATTACATCCCCTCCCTGTCTAACAATAGACAAGCTAGTACTGGATTGAAATAAAATTCTCGCACGCATCCCAGAAAGAAAGATCGCAATGCTTAAATGGCTCCTTCGTTTGCCTCAAACTGTCATTTCTGTCTGGCGCTTTACGTTTACATATATTTTGTATATATTTTTTGTTTGTTGCTTTTTTAAGTGACATACAGGTGATGTTCATTACAAACACATGTGGTGTCAAGTAGTGGAATAGGCATAATTGTAACTAGGCTGACCTTCCAGTGAGTGCCCAGGTTTAGAAAGCATGAAGTGGAGAATGGTAAGAATAGTGCATTGTGGGAGGAAATGGCAGTGACGGTCGGTCCTATTGCTGGGGACGTCTTTATTTTGGGTACTAGGATTATGCAGGATTGCATCTCGGTTTGAATGCTGCCCCATGCCAAACAAACAGCCTTGCCAAGGAGAGAGAAGTGCGTAGGAGACTTTAGGGGGATCAGCAAACCACTGGACAGTCAGATGTCTGTTCCGCTTAAAATACTTTGGGCAACTGTTTTTTTTTTAGTATTTAATTGATGTCAACAAAAACTGCCATCACTCCATATAATTGCTGGCTGTGCTTCTTTCCTTTGACCTTTTGCCCTCTATTCTCTGATTACATTGAAGCTGGTCAGGCTGATTTACTCCAAGCAGGGTCGGCCCGCCCTATAGGCGATATAGGTGATCGTGTGTGGCGCCATTTGATTTTAGGCGCAAAAGAGCGACCAAAATACCTCTGCTTGCATTCCATAACATTAGTTGTTTAGACTAGCTTTAATATTCCATTACTTGTGACACAGACGCAAACTAGCTAGTCAGCAGCGAGATACCCTGTGCTACTGAAATGTTTTATTGTTATATAAATTAACTAGCAAAATTTGTTTTCTAATCTGGTGGGTGGATGTCAGTAGAATCTCGCCTAGGGCGCCAGCATACCCAGATCCAGCCCTGACTCCAAGTCTCTGTATTGGCAAACTCAGAATGTGTTTGCGGAAAACCAGTGTTGATATGTGCAGATTATGTGTGTATATTACTGGGTATGCAGTGGATACATTTACCTTGGTTTTTATCAGGAATGCCAGTGATACACATGATTTAGTAACTGTAACTGTTTATTTTTTTTGCTGTGAGGGTAAAATTGTCTTTTCCTGGAAAACCTGGAGTAACACAAAGATACGCGTTGGAATAAACATCTTTCTCTAGGCCTAACAGAAACACTCGAGAAATACAGTTTATTATATACAATGCATAATTAGAAAATTTAAATCTGGTGTTTAATCTGGTGGCTATGCATTAACTTTCCTCTAGGCATAGAATGACAATTAGTCACTCCAACTTAGACTTTTCTAAGCCAGAAAATATTTCTTGCTATTTGTATGGAGCGTCAAATCAACTGCGAAAAAAAAACTAAGTAAAGGTTTAACTGTCAACGTCCAATAAAAATGTGCAGTGAGATGATCAATTTTTAAGACACATTGAAGTATTCCATGAGAATATTTCATCTTAATTACATTTCCTTTCTAAAGCTACACCGAAATCATTTGTCATGAATAATTATTACTTATTTCTTGTGCAACATTTAAAAATTAGACAAAAACCCATAAAAATAATGTATAAAATTAAACACCTATTCACCTCATTCTTAGAGTTTATTACATTGATCAAAAAATGTATGTGACTTTTATTTCTCTTTTTCTTTTGATATATGACTTAAATACTTAATGTCCTCATATTTGGAGTTTACTCAATGTGATAAAAAATGAATGTAACCTTTTTCTCTCTCTCTCTTTTATTTGAATAGTAACGCAGATCATCTAGCTATACGGGTGCCACATGGTAACGAAAACCAAACATTAAGAGAATGTCCAATAGGCTCCGAGGCCCAGCCGTTGCCCCCCTCCCAGCACGGGGGCTGCTGATCGTCTCTCTCTTCACCTGGGGAGCAGCTGAAATGTAACCGACTCGACAGACGGGTGAGATTCAGCGGGCCGTAGCAGTCCGGCGGAACGTAAAACGATACCAAATCCGACAGCACACTCTGTCCTCCAAATGAACGCCGAAGGCCCCGATTAGCAAGTTTCGTTTTCCAGTTAAGTCTTTATTTTCTCTTTAAAACAAACACAAATGGAGGCATATGTTAACAGCGTTAACAGACACCCACGTTCGAGAAGAAAACCAGATCAGCTGGAACCTAAACACAGACTGACTTCGATTGCTAATGTTAAGGTGCTACACATCTGTGCATAATACATACGTGGAAGAATAACACACAGGTGAGTGGAAGTTCACGATGCCTGTCTTAGCGTTAAACGTTTATTTTATAACTGCTGCCCGAAATAATGACCTGCAGTGTGTCTGACACATTTGGGTGCTCATGTATTTATGACTGTATTCCAATTCTTCCACAATGCAGGGTACATACCATGGAACCCGATTCACTTGTGAAACAGAAATTAGCTACAAACATTGTGATGAATAAAAATGATGGAAATGGACAATTAACACTTTTTGTTTTCTGACTCGGCACTCGAAACTCGTTTCCAGCTTATTACAACGCCAGCATATGCTTAGAATCGATTTCTGCACAGGCATTCTCAAATCTTAATTCGCAACATGCATCACCTTGAAATGTTACTGCCATGATATTAAGCTTACGCACGACTAACATCCCACGTCGTTTTTGACCTTGACCAAGAACCGAATAGCTATTCGAATAAAAAATAATTTTTGGCTTGTTTTTGACAAAATTATGAACAGGGGCAAAAAGAAATGCAGAATACATTGTCTTTAGCAAAGTGTTAAGCTTTATATAATATCTGCTTGATCTGAAATATGGAAAAAAGAGTGTTCTTGCATAGCACGAAGCTGACTACGTAAATGTAAATTAAGCTTCTAATGTGCAAAATGCATACTACTAGTCTCTTACAAACAATACCTATCTGTACTATAAGTAAATATTTATATGTATATATATATATATATTTATATTTGTATTTATATATGTACTTTCATGATAATAAACATCCATACAGTATGTTTTAATTGGCATATCTATCCATTTGTATGTGTTTATACAACATGTGACAAGGGCTCACAGCAGTTTGAAATGGACAGAGTGTTTACATACAATCTGCAGGGGGAAACAGCCCCCCCCCCGTGAATGAGACTAAACCCCATTCTGACTCAGTCAGTCTTCCTCATATTTGGGCTGCTGTGTTTGGACCCTTAAAATGTGTGATTTCCTCTTGCTATTCGTGTAGCAGGAACCGTCCCAAAGCATCCGTGGCCCGAAATCGAACATCTCCCCTCACAAACCCACGCCGCCCACAAGCAATTCATTTTCAACGGAATCAAGACCGAGGAAAAACCTTAACCCACCAGAGTCCTTCAAATTCAAAGTACTAAACTACATATTTCTTTGAGGTCAACATAAAGCTACCATTGCGATCGCCAAATAAATTTAAGTTACCCAATAAAATATCTCCTGATCACTAAAAAGCCCTTTCTCACTATATTGCTACATTAAAAGAAATGAAACTATAATTGTGAAATCACTCACTGCAAAAAAAAAAAAAAAAAAAAACAGATCTCTAAAGTGGCTTATTTTGGTTTCTCTGGAACGTTCTCATACAGGACATCTGGCTACAAAAATAAAACATTTTGTTGTTACTGTAACAGCAGAAGACATCATTGTGTGCAGGGTGCAGTACTAATGTACAAGGCTAGGTAGCGTTTTTCTGTAACGGACACACAGAACGCAATAATCGTAATAAAAACGATGATGACAAGCTACTGAGGGCATGTGGGATGGAAGGCAGTGCAGCTGGCACGTTCGACCTTCAGTGAAAAGTCAAAACGAAAGAGTCGAACTGTATCAGGACAACGTAGAACACAGCGGATGGACTTCTCACAATCTGTGGAACGCAATCTGTCTTAGTTCATCCCTTCAAGTGGAAAAGGCACAGCTCTTCGCGGTCAATGCAACCAGCTACCAGTGGCAATCGAAAAAGAAAAAAGAAAAAAAAAACGATGCAAAGAACTATTCAGCTCTGACAAAACCATTTACAAATGTCTGTTCTATAATAAATCAAAATATATAATAAGTGATAAATATAAAATGCATTCCAACATTTAAATATTACATTTACATTCTTACATCTTGCTGATCCTTCTTAGAACGCATGTTGGTGTGTAAATACACACATATATTCATCAGTTTTTTTTTTGTTTTGTTTTTTGTTCTTAATTTTATTTGACTTAGGTGTTTAACACTGGGAACATACACCAGTATTTAGAAGAACTGGTAAAGAAACAGTCACTTAAAATCCATGAACTTCCTCATTCTTTGTTTACACTGAGCTTTTAAAAGCTGTTCTGTTCCACATATAGAATATGTATATCTTATAGTTACGTTTTACAAAGCTTAAACGTAATATTGACATCTCTAACACTTGGTAATATTTACAATAAAACTAAATAGTCTGCTTACTGTTCCATGTAATACTCTAATGAACTGTTTTCCTTTTTTAAATTCATGAATAGAATCCACTGAGACGTGTTTTATTGCTATTGCTGAAACCCTATCGCAATTAAAAAAAAATAAACAAATAGATCCAAACATTAAATATACTACTGCTAAATGTGGATGATTAGCTAACTAGCTGAATACCTTGGATTCAAGGTAACCTCTGCGAGTGAAATTAAGTAAATTTGTAAGAATTTTGAACGGATTTTGAAAATGTAGTGTATAAAATTTCATTCCATGCAACTTTTTTCCCATTTTTTTAATAGAGCGGTTTAAAAGTAATGATGTTGTGAAGCAAAATAAGGGATGGAAACCGAGACGAGGGAGGCCCGTTAGGCTAGCTGTTAGGCTATGTGCATTGGTAGTTTAGCATTCTCTCATGTATATATTTTAGCGTATTTTAACAGCAGAGCGATTCCTTAAAGGTTCCCATTCGTTTAAACCACATTTCTGGAATTCTAGAATCTCCTTTTTTCCTAATTTAAGGTACAATATTATCTTTGATACACATAGAAACAATGTGTCAACTTGAACATGACAGACTTCTCCGGGGGGAAAATATCATTCCCTGTGCCCCCTCCCCCCTCCCCAAAAAATATAACGCCAAAGAAAGTGAACCTCCGGATTAGTGAGGCTGAAGCATGCCTTGCAATTTTGGTTTCTTATTCAAGTAGGTGGCCCAGTAGACAAGGTTGAAGGTTCCGAAGAGCAGGGGGAAGGCTATCCTGGCGATCCTGTCAATCTTGCTCACGCTGTTGAAGGTCTTCTTGGCTTCCGGGGGCTTGGGTTTGGGCTCCTCTTTTGGCTCGGTCGGTGGAGGCGGGGCACTTTTGGCGATGGTGGCCAGTCCGGGGTCTCTAGCGATATTTGGTGCGAAGGCTGTCGCAGTGGTGGCAGTATATGTGTTGTTTTTCTTGAGAAGTGACTCCTTCTTCTTCTTTTGCTGGGCAAAATAACAATACCTCAATAAGGACAAGTGCATATTTTTCTGGGGGCGGGAGGGAGGGGAATGCGAACTGTATGACTGTGACTGAAGTTGCTGTTGTTAAACCAAATTAAATGTTCTGCAAATATTACATAAAAGTAATTATAACGGAAAAATTGATGTACAACATTTAATATTTCCCAGTATTTAATTTGTACTGCTAATAAGCAGGCTTGAATAAGGCAGTAATTCAAATATTGAAGAAACACATTATTAATGTGTCGGTCTCAGCAAAATCAAATTAGCTTCCTTAAATGATTTTTACACACTTCCCATTAAGTCCTACCCGTTGCAATAATAAAGATGCGTCGGTACACTTTGATACTTCCAGATATTATGGTGTCATGAAAATGCCGTTACAGGTTATGACGTTTGATAAAATGTCATGGCCCCCACGACAACAGTCATAAACTCGTATTACGATAAAATGATATTACAAAGTGGCTTGAAAGTTAATGCCACACACAATAGCATGCTCAGTATAATCCCTATTGTCACAGAGTATGAATAAATGCACGTCATGAAATGACACAGAAGTATCACTGCTATCACTTTCAGACATAAACGCTGTCAATTATCCTGAGTCTAAACTGAATCTCCCATTTCGTTATCCGCTTGCCGCTAATTTTCTAGCAGGAGAAAGAGTTAAATATTTTGCAGTTCTAAGATTTAATTTAATATTCATTTTGACATTACTTATCGAGGTGTCACTGGGCTTCATTCCCAGTCGCGGTTACCATAACGAGTTATGACACACGCGTGTCGCGGTGCTGTGAGGATTTTTGAGACTCTTATTCTTTTGTCTTGTTTCAATTCATGGGATAATGTTACATGTGTATGACAGTGTTAAGATGGTGTAACAGGAGGTTTTTCAAGATGTCATATTTAAATCCGATTTAAAAACACATGGTATCAAGAAACACATGCTAATGAATCCGTTGCTTTTCTCTGAAATTTCACCAGCGAACGGTTTACACCAATGTTTCTTAACCCAGTCCTCAGGAACTTCCAGTCCACATTTTTGCTCCCTCCCAGCTCCCAGCCAATCAAGAGCACCGAGTATTGGTACAGGCATGTTGGGAGCGGGGGAAGCAAAAATGTGGACTGGGGTTCTCTGAGGACCAGGTTGAGAACCATTGGACTAGACTAATAGTTAACATGCTAACGTGCCAAGCAACATCAAAAGACACAAAAACGCACCTTCTCTGGCACCACACTTTTGCCGTCCCAGGCGTAGCCCCGCTTGGTGAAGTAGTTGACTGTAGCGAACTCGATAAGCGCGGAGAAGACAAAGGCGTAGCAGACAGCGATGAACCAGTCCATGGCGGTGGCGTAGGCCACTTTGGGGAGGGAATTTCTCGCGCTGATGCTGAGCGTGGTCATGGTCAGTACGGTGGTCACCCCTGTGAAGACAGGAAAAAAAGCACATGTGACCAATACAGTCATTATCTCAGAATCCTACTGCTATTGCTGCTACACCACTCTGTCTTCCATGTCTTCTGTGTATCTTGTCTTATGTTCTCTCTGCGAGGGAGGGTATGACGATAAACTTCAAACTTCAAACTACTGGGAGACTACAGACCGTCCTTTGGTAAATGCATGCAGAGCTTAACTCATGACCTGACCTTATGAAGCCTACAGATAAAGACAGAGAAAATGTTATATATATCGTTTCACCATTTTGCATGTAGACTGGTAGGAGACAGGGATTTAGGAGGGAGCAAAAACTTAGACTGTCTATGGGTCCCCGAGGACTGGGTTGGGAAGAACTGCTTTAATGGACCTAAAAATAGATCCCCGCAAACATGACATATCAAAGTTATTCAGTTAAGAACGGGATACCATCCAAAAGAGAGCACTTTGAACTGTAACTTTTACCCGTGCATGATGTGTGACATTTGTTTTGTTTTACTGAACTGTATTTGGATCTGCGGTACATTACCCTACTGTGCAAGTGTGAATGGTCAGCCCATGAAGAAGAGGGAAGCCGGCCAGCGGCGACAACAAGCGTGCCCCTCAGACACGGAGGCATTCGGTCCACAGAGCTGAGCCGTCGCTAGCTGCCACTAACATTGGGCACTTATAATTTGCTGGACTGTGAAAGGTCTTTTCTGTGTAGCAGATTTCCATCAATTAATTTAAAAAAAATCCCCATTCAGAATAGCCATACCCCCTGATATTCTCATGAAACGGGGGATATTGAGGGTCTCTCTCCCTGGATTTGCTGCAGAAAGAGGAGGGACGAACTCTAAGCTTTCATAACAAATAATCCAGTTGGAATTACACTGCGGGCTGTGTGACATTTTTCTACTCTCCGTTGCACTTTGACCTTGGCCTGGATTCTGGTCACACCACTGCCAAAGGGGAACAGCGTGACTGTGCATTTTAAATCCTCCTTGTATTATTCTCT
>JAODKC010000051.1:3958867-4008698 GCA_026777985.1 Mormyrops attenuatus | reverse complement strand
GGTCCAAGCAACTAGTGGAGGCTGAAACACATCTGATTGGTTGGTCCTGCCTCCTCTAGTTGCTTGGACCCACCTCCTCTATAATCTCATTGGTTATCTCTCTGAACCAATCATTTTTCCTTCTGCCCTCAAAACATTTTTGTGTAAGTAAAACACCCTTGAGTGTAATGTTGTTCTCAAAGACTCCATCTGGCAGCTTTTTTTCCATCCTTGTTTCTCGTCTAAGGCCCCGGTGGACTTCAGTAAGGTTATGGGCCCTGAATGAACTCCGTCAGTCATCTGGAAAGTTCTTGAAAGGAATTGACTGATGTATAACTCGATTGTTGGGACTCTTCCACTCAATTTAGTCCAGCAAAATTTGATTAAGGCAGTGCACATATTTTAACAAGGCGTGCTCTGGCACACACACCGCAGGAGATGAAGAAGAAATTAACATAGATTAATCAGAGTGACAGCAAGGGAGCAAACACATCTGAGAAATGTCATTAGAGATCGTTGCCAGGTATCAGGACAGCAAACCAACACCGCAGTGGTACAAACAGCAAAACTGTCCAGCCACAAGAAACTGACCCAGCCAATCAAAATGACTGCACACCAATACTGGAACTAGTCACTACTAAGACCTTGTTAGCTAAAGTCAAGTCCTTTCTTGTGCACCACTGAATAAACCATCCAGCATCCACCCCCAGCCCTGCACCTGCAAAAGTCATAAATTCTCCAAAGCAACATCCACCAAAAGCACAGCAGTGTCCCCTAGCTGTAAGGCCACTCCACCACTATGGCACAAAAGCCTCAAGCGGCTATAGCCGTAACAAAGGCAGGAAGAAAAATGAACTAGGGTGACCGGATAATCTATGGCATCCTGGACACCTTGAGCTACTTCGGGTTTTACACACTACTTTCAAACCGAAAGGCTCCTGTGTTCGGCTAAATAGTTCAGCTCTTCTTGTGCTTTGACTGGTTCGTTTCCTTGACTGAAAGACTCATCCAGCTGTTTCACACTCAAATTAGTGACACATGCATGATTATAGGAGACTGACCAATCAGCACGCTGCGAGAACTCAAGGCTTAAATGAAATTCAAGTCCTTTTAATTGAAATGGTAGTTCACAAATCCTGTCCTGGTTCATAGTGTCTGGGATTGGTTGTCATGGTCACCTTAAAATGAACAGAATGTGGACAGGGAGCATAGAGAGAACTGGGAACTGGGACTTGAAAACCAATCAGCAGTTACATCAAACAGGGCAGTGGGACAGTAAGTAAACACACCAGGCTACTTCAAGAGCGACACTGGAAGTGAGCTCGTCAGTCATATTTCCAGTAACACCACCCACGCCCCAAGGGACCAGGATGACCATTCAGGGGATATATTAAGACTGTACAGAAAGACCAGCACAACAGAATTTCCCCCTGTGACAAATACTGCCCTACAAGGGCAAAACATGGCATCTACGCCGACACTGAGACTGATTTGCCTTGGTCTTGGTCTGGATTTTGTAGGTACTGTAATTTTCAGACTCTGTTTCCTTCAAAAAACTAGTGTAGTCGAACGAAGATATTTTGTCATGAGATAAAACAGAGCCTAAGAGGCTCGACTTTGGTCATAAATCAGTTTTGATATAATATTACCGTGTTTTAGCTTTGTACAACACAATTATGTTTATTAAGGACTGAGCCCCACAACTGGGCCTAACTGCCATGCTGAGCCCTATGGAGTCAGGAGTGTTACTGTTAATGAAAACTAGAACTAGAAGAAAATACTTTCGTAAACTAAAATAAAATAGGATACAAAAAAAATCCAACTAAACGAAAACTATAAATGTTGCTCCTGAAATTAACTGAAAGAAAAATAAAAACAAATGTCAAATATTTTCTGTTATGGTTTCGAAATTCCATTTAGTTAAAGCAATGATTTGTTTATCTTTAATTATTAATAATACCAGGAACCTGTTTTGATGACATTAATACATGACATGCAGTGTGTATTCATTTACAATTCTCTAAAGATCAGACACATAAAATAGCTCGGCGACTCTCAGTCTATGCCTAGAAGAATGTAAATTAAAACAACGTAAAAAACTAAATAGAAATATATCTTTGAAATAAAAACGAATGACATCACACTGAAAAGGAACTGAAACTAGCCTCCATTTCATTTGACAATCGGAAATGGCATTAAAACCAAAACTTAATTAAAAACTGAAGACCACAATGACAGCACAGAGACGGAGTCCCGGACCTACCTCTTCCAGTGAGTCCGATCTGCTGTGTACGTCTCTGCTTAATTAAGCAGCAGCGGTATGTCCTTAACGCTGCACCAGAGTGCTTGCTAACCTTTGACCTTTCCCTTTAAGGCCAGCACAGTGCCTCGAACCATAGCATACCTGACAACACCATCACGTCACACATCCCGCTAATATTACCACTGTCCTCTGACGATGCTTGTCCCTCCTAGGTTAAGTACCACCCTAGGGATTAAACCTACACCCCCCTTACCACCAGCACCACCCCTGGGATCAGACCTATATGTCTAATTTAATGCTTAATTTAACTCAGAGAATGCAGTTGCCCTCCACAGCAATCTGTGTAAGTGGGATATTTTAAGTAGCCGTAGCTGAGGGAGACTGAGTCACTCTTAGAGCATCAATGCTGCGGATGACTGCGGCTTGTTAAACAAGATCGCCGCGGCAACCGCCTCATTATGACACGGCAGCCGCTCTGCGTTGTCCTGTCCATCACATTGTTTTTTATTCTGTGAAAAATGAGGGATCGATCTCAGGGTCAGATTTAATAACGGATTAAAAACACGTCACAAGCCATGTAAAAAGTGTCTCGCTGGCCAGTACTTCGAGATCTCTTCTGCGTGGTGAATGAGTCGACGGAATCCCTCGTCCTCCATTACGCAAAAATACATCCAGTGCAAATCATCTACATAATATTATTATTGCTATCTTTAGCTAAGATTGACACGTTGGACCAGTGGCGATATGTAGCTTTTTAGCGAAAATTGGCTGATACCGATGTGATACCGATATATTGTATATGTCTAATAGAACATGAATGATGAGATTTTGCAAAACAGAGAAACACCCCCTTCCTCCCAAGCTGTTCTGGAGTTGTAGAGCCCTGATAGTGGATTACACACAAAAACCTGCTCACCTGACTCAAAAGCGCTTCCCAGATAATCGCGGGCATGCAGTGCTACCCACTGTTAGATGCTCATAAGTGAGAATTAGGCAAAGAGTTTTGTGGCCATACTGCTCTGTCACACCCTAGAGGTGCGAAGCTACCCACCGAGACGGCGGCTATCTCATTCAAATAAAAAAACCATCAGAAGAACGCAAAAGCTCCGTGACTGATGAACAGACAGTTGCGCGTGATTTAAGGACAAACTAATGGGCTTTCAGATACTGAATGTTCCGCCCCTGAACTATGACAGAAGGTAAAGCGAGGACAGGCTTGCGGCACGGAGATTAGAAAAACGCTCCGCGACGTTCTCCCTTACGTAACTCTGCAGGGGCCACACTCAGACCTGGCGGTCGCCTCGGTTACCGTTGCCTGGGGACCCGGGGGGTGCATCAATCTAACGAGCCGGTGCCCGCATTCTGAATTCAGGCCTCTGAGCAGGGGCCACACTCATGCCCCAGTAATTTAAAGTACAACATGAGAAAAAAACTCCATCACGCTGGGGGGTGGGGTGGGGTCATTCCAGGTCATCCTTTATGGCACCACCCCCACACACACACACACACACACTTCTGGGAATTAAGTGAGTGCATTTTTCAAATAACAGCTACTCACCGAACACAGTCCTTGCAGGGACAGATTCTCTGTTGAGCCAGAACGACACCTGGGATAGAATCACCGTCATGATGCAGGGCAGGTAGGTCTGGATGACAAAATAGCCAATCTTCCTCTTTAAGTGGAAATGTGTTGTCATGACAACATATTCGCCTGCGAGAGGGGAAAAAAAGAGAAACACATTTTATTTAATCAAAATTTTACTCTTGGACTGCATTGATTTATGTTATTTCACCATGTCCTTGCATAAAAAAAAACAGTTCATCCAGACAAAATACCCCTAATTCAACCATTACGCCAGGACTATTATCCAGGTCTTTTACACAAAAAACAAATTTTTATGCACCAGTGATTCTTGTATTGCAATACGATCAAAGGAACGCTGCTTTCGATGCAATATATGGCATGAAATATGTTGCTCGATAAGTTCTTTTGTATCATGATTAGTTTTACTGCTGTAGGGATTTATCGATACTGGTGCAGTTATGCTTGGCGGCCAAGTTATGTAGTCATCACGTTTATGAAGTGAAATATTAAATTCAAGGTAACAGTAATAAATATTAATCCAATTATTTTATATGGGGTATCTGCTAGCTACGGGTAGAAATCAATAACTCCTTTTGGCAGTGAAGGAAATGAAGTTCTTACTGATTAGGGAGATTTACTAAGAGGAATCTAACAGCACTTGAAATTGACAATATATACATTGACCTGGAAGTAGATTCTAAAGAATTTACATTGAAATGAATGGTTTTGCTCTGTCATGCCATTTTCGACCTGGATGCACGCTCTCCTATACTGCCCTATTAATCTACACATTCAAAAACTTTATGTTGTCTCTTAGGGAATGATTTCGTCTTTCTCATCGACATTCTGAAAAGGATCACTTATTGGAAAATTCAGGCTAATCATCAGAGGTGGAAATTTCAGGTCCAGAAAGTAAAAAATTCAGACCAAGATTTAGTTACAGCTAACCAGTTGAGCATAAAGAGACATAATCACATAGTACTCAACCGGTCGGCTGAAACAAAATCTTGGTCTGGATTTTTACTTTCTGGACCTGAACTTTCCATCTCTGGTAATCACCTTCCTCAAAGTGCTTCGTGTTTATAATCAAGGCACATGCTTCCTGCTGCACCAGCAACATCAAGATCTTTAGACAACCTTCTCTTGACATGACTTCCCCAGTAAACTGACCTGTGCTCGACTGAACCACACCGGAGTCCACACTCTGTCCCATTAGGTCATACTGGTTAAGTCGGGATCCATCTTCGGCCACAACCACAGACTGGGCTGCTCCCCTTGTCCACACATACACGACTTCCGCACGCGTGTAAGCGTCTGGTCAGGATGTACAGAAACGTAGAGGTTAAGCGGAACAGTAATTAACAGGTTTCTCGCTAATCGGGTCCCACAACCAACACAACAGCGGATTGTGTGAAGATCGCAGAGATAACAGCATAAAGGTCAGACTAAACGTGCAGGTGTCCACCGGAGCCTCGGAAAAACGGGACAGGTGCGTTCTCCTGTGATCGAGCTTAGCAGGAGCTACGGAGCACCTCCTCTACTGCAGAGGATATTTTTTTAACCGCAGACACATTATCTTAAAATATTTAAAGACCTTGAGAAGTTCAAAGTTAAAGGTTAGTTTCTTGTTCATGCTGGTTGTTTTTCTTTCTGATTCACTTTTTCGGAGATGATGCTTAACGTCCTGTTTTATGCTGAAGGACATCGTAACGTCAACAGACTCGATGGCGTGGGCTACTGCATGGACCCCCCACCCCCCCCCCCAAATAGAATCCTCGCCACACACAGCTGCCCTTGTCATCGTTTCTCTCCACGTCCCAGGTGTCCCTGGGAGGACGGCCCCACTTACAGCTGCCGAACTTGAGCGGGCAGGCATGAGCATCCATGGGGAAGTCCTCCAGGTGCATGGGACACTCAGCTCTCACCGTCAGCCTGGGGGGTAAGAGCGGAGGGGGGGGGGTTCAGTATTTATATCCCGCGTGCATTTCATTGTGGAGAGTCCTGCTCGGACCCACTACGGCACATATTGGCACCCGACTCCTTGGGTCCTCGGGCATCTCCTGACAGTCGCGGTGAATAATTGACCATCAGAGTCCTATATCCAGTACCTGTCTGCCATTACTCATCTCCCCGCCGTAAATATGAGCCCATGCTGAGCCCTAATCTCCAGATAAACGTTTTAGGAGATGCTTTACGGGGATCGTCCACGGCCCTGCTCGTTAGCGCCGCTCTCTAGGCGGCCCGGGGGGTCAGCTCTTTTATTTATAGGCCTGGAGAAGTGACAGCACTGGGGGCTTAATCTGCGGCTGTGTCCACAAGGACAGCTGGAAGATGGTACGTACGGACGAGGCGGACAGGGCATATACAGGGGCGGGGCCACAGGGACATTGGCCCCAGCTAAAAGGTGATTGGCCCCCGAAGTTCCCCTTCCCCTGTCACTCACTGATTCAAACATATCATTGGCTAATGATAAGGTTTGTCCCTCTGTATGTATGAATTAAGTCTCTTAAAAAATTCTGGAGGGGGGACGGCAAGTCTGACCAACTATTCCGCACACAGCTGGGTGTCTCTCTCACCTCATGGTGTAGAGCAGAGTCCCCTCCTCGGTGATGCGCAGTAGCTTGTTGGGCATCGTCATGTTGTGGGCCACAGACTTTTTGCCATTGTGGAAGAACGTGTCCGGCGTCCAGATTTTACTCGCCATTAGGTTGTTTAGCCTAAGCACCGCCATGGGACCCTTGAACTTCAGCCGCTCGTCCCTCCAGCTTTGTCGGAAGAAAACGTCAATCGTGTACTCCTGCCGGAGAAAAACCAATGGGTTTTTTAACTGCCTCGGGACGGTCCTGCGCTTTGGGGAAATACTGACTATGCAGCACAAGAGGGCCAAAAATAATAAACAACTGCATCCGGTCAAACCAACTGGTGGAATTTATGTTGAACCTTGAGGGTGCAGTATTTATTTTCCGTAGGTGAATGTTCTCGAACATAAACTGGGGAAAACTGTTATTTTCAAGACTGTATGAAAACATCAGCTAAGGATCGTTGATAATAAAGTAACAGAAAATAGACACGACTGCTGCTTAGAAAGCAAGGGTGATGTTCTTCTTGCCAAGGTGGCAGGCGGTATCCCATACAAGGTCTGCTCACGTTCTCCTACTCTGGTTATGTGGCTTCTGAAGGGGCCACAAACCTCCCCCTCTTAGAGGGGTCCCATAATGTGGTCCTCCCCTTTAATGAAGACTATTTGTGCTTGAAAGTCATAAAGTGTGGCCTGTCACGTTGGGCCAAGTAGGTAATTAGAAATTACAGGAAGACGAGGCGCTAACGAACAATGATAACGACAGCCAAGAGCATGCCTTTAATTTATTTATACAGCCTGACAAAGTCAGCTGCCAAAATAAAAAAAGAAAAAAATCACGAGGATGCTTTCCTTCTCAGTGAGTTAATTAGGCGGGTCTGCGACCGAGCCGAAAGGTTACATGTGCAGACTGAGGGAGAGACGATAATTATTCCATTTCGCGGCCGATTTCGTAACGATGCAGCAGCAGGCCCGGCGCATGCATTACAGTTATCGGGAATTATATTCAACGTCAAAGGTCCAAGCAAATATTGCAGGAACTCTGTCAAGAAATTAATAGCATTTCGCAGATATTAAGTGTTCCGAACTTTGAAGCTAATCTTATCCCTTAGGGAACGTATTAAAATACAGCGAGGACTAAAGAAGTTTCATAATGACATTGTCAGTCTAATAACTTTTGTGTAATATTCAACATGGTGTATTTAAACAAAACAAATAATATATGGCAGAAACTCGAACCCTTGTCCCAGAAGTGTTAAGTAACAATGTTAATCACTATGTCACTGTGCCACCTCGTAATTTACGTTTACGATACATAGCAAGTAAAATTTAAATGTTGCACAAACTGTCGGTACTTTCCAGTGTCAGAACCTGTGCTATAAAAATGGCATTTAGATGTTGTGTTTTCAACCAACACTTTTCTGCTTTCTAATCCCCAGTTACCCATTAATCCCCGGAGCTATGAAAAGAGCAAGGTGCGGCCGAGATGACAGCAAAAAGGTCACTGAGAAATTTTATGAAAAATGTTCAGGCGGAATCAGGAAGAGAGATATGAAAATGTCATTAATCGGCTAGAAGCGGCGTTACAGAAAAGATGGTGAAGAATGCAAGGAGTGATCACGTTTATGGAGGAGAACATGTTAAGAACTATATTTGCAGAGTGAACTAACGATTTTCTCTGTAAACATTTAATTCATTGGAGGTGCAAATGAAATGATTAACTTTGCTAAAGTAGAAATAGAGGCAGTTATGACATCCATAGAGATGTTATCTAAGCAACCGATTTGTGATTGGTGGAAACGAAGGCGTGCAAGGGTGATGACATTTAGAGAAGGTGAAGAGGGACGCATACCATGTCGTGGTCCGAGACGGGCCCAATACTCGTCACGAAAATGTCAGTCTTGACTTCGGTTACACGCTCTGTTGAAGCAGGAAATTAGGACAGTGAGTGTCGATCGGCATTCTTCGTTAGACCCAGTTGCTTCTTCATCCAGAGGAGCATTTCCGAGCTTTGATCTAATCATCTTCGAATCCTCATGATAACCGACACCCAACTGTCTGCTTCTGTTTCCTTTTCCCCGTCAAGTAGCGCTTCGCCACTCGCCAATGCTGATCTGGCGTTGGTGTCAACGCGGGTACTGATGCCCAATGAAGTCACGATCCATAAGCTGAGAGGCCTTCCTGATCAACCTTAGCTCAGTCCTCTGAATGTAGCTACTCTTATCTGCCCTGCCGTCACTGTTATTTCCAATCAAACTCCCAGGATTAAGGATGCAGTTCATTATCTTTGACCAGACCATCAAAAACCATCATTCCTGAGCAAGTTCCCCTTTATGTGTTCAACTCCACCTCCAAGAAGAACAAGGCGAAGACCAGAGTCTCGGTTATAAAATTCAAATAGTCTCAACAAGGGATGAGATTTGGTCTCCCAGTGATCAAATGATTGGAACTGTCATTTTCCCATCTAGGGTGCCAAAATGATCATCATAAACTGTCTGTGAGTATTCTTTAGTGGACGGTGTCACGGTGACAGAGTAATTTTGTCTTTCCAGTATTGCCCTCCATCTTTGAGAGTCTTGGTCTCTACGGATGCCGTGCTGGCAAGAATATCAAACACACAATCAAGGGATACTTTCCCCCCAAGACTTTTTTGTTCACAAAATATAATGCGACTGACCTTCATGGAATGAAATACCTATAGGGCTTATGCCACGTAGAAAGAATCGACTGCTTCAAATTTAACACGTGCACTTATGGTTATCGGCGCCCGAAAAACTCTCCTGAAAGACATACCCCACAAATTCCTAAATGTCATGGAGTACGTGAGCCTGGATGTGTACATCCATTCCCATCCTGGTCACATGGCCCTTGTTTTTCCGAGCAATAAAGTAAATTAAAGCATTATGTCTACAAACAGCAGGTCTAGCCAGGAGGAGTCAGTAGGGAACTGATTGCTATTGATGAAGATCATGTGGATTGGGGAGCTGGTTCTGTACCTCCCAGTCCAGGCCGGAGTCGATTGTCGTACCCATCCAGCAGGCTGTCCAGGATGCGGGTGAAGACAGTAGTGTTGTCTTTCTGCTCGTCAGAAATACCATTCTGTCCGGAACTGGCAAAGTGGAGACACGCGGGGTTTGTTGTGAAAAGATGTAAAATGTTACAAATTACAAACCGTTCCCATGTTAGCCCTTATTCTTATGGGCTCTTGTACAAAACAGAATTTAAAAAATACAAAAAAGCAAATAACCTAGGTACACCACTGAAGAGTAAAAATGTCTCTTAGAATATGTATTTTTGGTGTAAAATCACAAACAAAAATGAATTTGATCAATGTAACCAGAGCTAGGAACAAAAGCAAGGAAAAAACAGTTGTTTTTCCTCTGAAATGAACTCGATTGACGCTTTGTTTTTTTGGTAAACAGGAAGCACCGCTCGATCACTGGTTCCACAAACACTGACTGTTTGAAAAGTGTCTGCACACATAGAGGTAGCCCAAGGACAAAGGGAGGTTATTGGGATTAGCTAACGTAGCCCTGCAAGCAGGGTCCAGATTGAGCAACAGGAAGAACACGGAAGCATCAGCGAAGGCTGAGACTGAGTCACAAAGATTCTGGAGTTTTCGGGCAGATATCTGGTAAATAAGGACATTCTTACGGTGATGTACTACAGTTTACAGGGACAATCACAACATCTCTCAAGTTTCATTTGCATATTCTTCATTATACAGGAACCGAACCATATGCTATCTGTACCCTTCCAAAATGCTTTATGTCGGTGACAATAGCACATTTATTACTAACCTATCGCTGAAGTAGACATGATTGAAACCACACAGTGCTGAGCATTGTGGGAAACATTTTTTTGCATCTATTACTTATGAAATAACTGCTTTCATTTTTTAGGGGCTTGACACAGATTGCAGTTCATGCACATATAGCTTTATTTTGAAGATGCTGTAATATTTTCAGCACAATTTCAAATGCTAAAAATAAAGCGTGTGCACACTATCCGAAAATGCATTTAGAATGTGCATCGTTAAACTGTGCATCTCCCTCTGTCATGCTGTGTTTAACTGTGCTTAAGATTAACGACCACTCCTGCACAAAAATAATGCAGGAATGCCTCTTAACGCTTAATCTGGAATATAATTGAAATCCCTTAAAATTATTATTACTCTGGAGATAGGTGAGGGAGTAGTCCATGCAAGTATGCATGCAGACAAGAATCAGGGAAGTGTTTTTTTAAGCTAAACCCTCTTCCTTATAAACACTGTGCAGCACCCCCACCTACAGGTCATGCGAACAGCAACACTTCTCGCTGTGGGCTGCACGTTCCACGGACCATCAGGAGCCGCAGCTCATTTTCCTCCGAGTTATCCCATCATTGGGCCAAATCCCGGCTAAATATAGCCCCTGTGTTTCTACTCTAGCCTTCTGCTAAGCACTTTGGACCATGGCACATGCAGAACCAGGAGGACTTTTAAGTTGAAGGATCAGAAAAATTTGAGTGCTGTGGTTTTATGGTCAACATCGTCTGGAAAAGATTAAAAGAGTCTCGTTAAATATTCCATTTCATTATACTATACAACTGTATAGAAAACACTGGATGCACCAAAATTATTTGGGAAAATAGTATGTCACACAATTTGTATTGTAAAAATAGATAAATTAGTATTTGTTTCTACTAAATGTGCTCCCTTCCGTCTGTCTATATTACTACATAATCATTGTGTCCTATTTTTGATACCCATAACTGCAAGCCACACTTAATGATAAATGGTTATGTTCAGATGCTAATATATTTAGGCCTAAACTTTACAGGTTTTAGAGCAGGGACTCCGTAACAGGACCAAACATACCTTCTGGTTTAGTCTAATTTTATGTAGGATAGCTTTAAATATTACCCCTGCGCTGTGCGGAAACCCCTTAGCACCTCAGCTCACTCTTGAAAAGTATTCCTCCAGCTAACTTTGTAGCCCCCTTTGTAACAGATGTGCTGCATCAGACTGTTTGTTTCGCTGTCATTTTATGGCTTGACTGAGGCCCGGGTCACATGCCCAGTGGGGTTGTGATGGTTCCAGTTGCTGCTAGAGGCAGTTATGTCTCAACCCTGACAGGCCCCGGTCAGAAACTCCTCGTCTGAGAAACAGCCCCCAGGCAGAAGCTTGGCTGTCCACTTTGTTCATTTGAAACAGAAGAAAACGAACACGCCACACACGTTTTACAACACGTACTGTGAAATTTCTCTACATATAAGTGTCTGGCAGCCAAATAAGTAAACTTAAAAATAATACTGATTTTGACACAGTCTGTAACACTCATTTCAGAATGTGACTTTCATTAGCTTGTAGCATGGTGATTAAATAATACTCTAATTACAAACATGCCATTTGGTAATACATGACTGACAAATATAAGACACTGCATTACCGTAATAACTGCAAGCACGCACTTTCCGACTGTTAAATTATCTATTCATCGACAATCCTGGCAAATTGAGAATGAACATGTCTAACAAAAATATTTTATGCTGCTATTCAAAATTTTACTTTTTTTTGGCACTGAGGCGAGATTGATATTGTTCTTATGCGAAAGCTTACAGTGTATTTTTTCTGTAACAAAATTATCCATCGATTCAGGACAATGAAAGTGTTTGTATAAAAGTATAATTACCTTTTCCCACAGAGCACATGCAGCACCAGCACGCAGGCCCATAAGCAGAGCACGAACGATCCGGTTCGTCCAAACATGGTTTTGTTATGCAAATTTCACTGAAAGGAAAGAAGAGAACACGTATGTGATGAACCAATAAGCCTATTTATAATAATAGACGCAAACATACACACTTGTTTTTACTTCTGAATGGCCATATTTTATCCAAGGAAACCATATGTAGCAGAGGCAACTTATGCAAAATCCGCCTTTCCAAAAATATATTTCTTTTCTTAATTGTTTCTTGCTTGTTTGTTTAGAGAATAAGAACTGTACAGACGTGCCTTGTTGTTAAGCTACGGTGATCCCACGAATCCTACGTCTTAATCATCTAAGCGATATTTTAAATTAAACGTATCAAACACCCGTCTTTGCAACATAAAAGCACGACCTTTCTCACAGATACCTTTTTGCCTATGATCGCCAATGCTGTCAGAGACGAAAAGGCGCTCTTAGGCGCCTGTATGGCTTGGCGATTTACTGCTAAACCCCAACATCTTTTCGGGATTAGTTCACGATCTCACACGGGAGAGCACGTCGTGATTGAGTTTATCAAAACCAACAGGCGTCGATCGGATAAACGAAATGCATGCAAGACCATTATCGCATCCGTATGCAGTTAAGTATTTCAGGAGAAAAGAATACCTTTTAATATACATACAGAAAAACACTGGCGAAAATCACGCCTCGCTATTAACTGCATCAATGTCTTAATGCCACGTCGTTTGTAACCACGGCACTTATAGGCATATAAACTATTATTAATCATAATAATTAAAAGCAGTACCAGCTAAGTCGCATTAAACAGTGCCGAATTCAACCCCGTCCATTATCATACATTCTCCACACTATTTACTAGGCTAAAACTCGTACACAAAACACACCCAGGAAGGACAGATAGATAATAGAGTGTGCGCCGATGATTACCTGCCCGGATTTACTCTGACCCTTAAAAGGCGTTATTTACACATGTCCGGGGCATCAAGCGATTCGTCTTCCCCGGCGAAAGCCACTCCAATCAATACAAAAAACATTACGCCAAAGACGACTGGAAATGAAAACGACTGCCGTGCCAATGAAACACACGTTATGTACTAACCGGGAGCGCGATTTCGGCAGCAGAAAGTCAGATTAGCATTGCAGCTTTTTCCTGCATATGATGCAGCGTGTCCTCTTTAAATTCCTATAGTCGACCACAATTTCATAAAGCTGAGAAAAACGCAGCCCGCATCCACACTTTGCGACTAGCATGCGATCGTCCTTAAAATACATATAAATCTTAAGTTGCTTGACAAAATGAGTATAGGTCTAGCGTAACGCACACGGCTGAGCATCCACACGCTCGCTATTTTATCCTTGCGAAGTGATTAAGCAACTGAACGCCGCGATATTAAATCTGCTATCCAACAACCGGAGATGGCAAGAAAAAAACAGCAAACAGTTGAGTCATGTACATATTCAGCAAAGGCACCTTCGCTTCAGCCCCAAACTTGCCATTTCTTACTTCAAATGAAACTCCTTAGCAATCCATTTTTTGACACAGCCGTATCTACCCGTATTGCCGGAGCGCAACTCAATGCAGTTACAACTGCCAGTGTTTGTCACCCCCATCCGCCCCCTCCACTGTTTTCAACTGGTAAAAAAAAAACACAATCAAACTGAAAAAAACATTTAAACCGCGTACGACAGTATACTGGAGAGATGCGGCTATTTTGTATCCGTGGATTTTTACCTTTTCTACATGGATCCGACGTGGAAAATCCTCACTGATCTCAGATCTAGCGGATTTTGGCTCGAGGCTCGGAAAGCGGCTGCTGACGATGCTGAGTTTGCGCAGGTCTCGCACACTATCCCTTGCGAGGGGAGTTAAACTCTTTCAAGTCCCAGCAGATTGCTAATCTAACTACAAAATCTACTTTAAATATAGAGATTGCGACCAAATAAAGCTTTTTCTCCACTCAGACAATAGTAATATGTCCCTGGGTAAACCGGATGTGAAATAGGCTGTGACTTCATGCCAGGGCGATTTTATTTTAGAATGGAAGGTGGTACCAATCTCTCATCTAAAGAACAATCCGCCCATTTTTTATATGCAGCACAATTTAACTTCCACTGCTGTCGACTTAATCTCTTTTCAGTAGCTGCAAAATCAAATCCTCTTACATTTTCAGCCGGATCCCCCGATTTCCCCCCCCATTTTCCCTTCACTACACTGATTTCTGATGTTTTTTGCTGCGGAAAGAAAAAACTCCAATTTTATTTCATAAACAAACATACCATGCATTACGGAATCGCTTTGACACAGGGCAATCACAAATACTGCGTTTAATAAAATCATTTCTCTATATGGCTCGTAAAACTGTAAATAACAGCTTTTTATGTTAAAGAGGTATTTTAAATCCTGATAAGAATTTAGAATCAGTAATAACGTACCACTCAACAAATCATCTTAATTACACACTTTATTCTCAAATAAGAATATAGAACACGACTGCATCCGTATCTATGGGACATTTTTTTGTGATTTTTTTTTCCTATACGCGACTGAGCAAAAGGTTATACAATATGCTACGATCGTTGCGAAACCATTCCGTAAAACACACACGGGATCGTTAAATATGACCCGAAGATAACATTTTTCGTCCAATTCGTGACAATTCTTATGAAGGATAACAAGATCTGATGTCAATAATGTATATTAATGTATTTGTCTCACACGACCTATATCCAGATGTCCTTCACAAAGAAACCATCACGCATTAAGAGCAAATAGACGGTAATGTTTATTTATTTCATCACTTTGGGAGATATGTATCGTTTGGCTTCTTCTTATGAAACTGAGGACGGGGAATGGTGTTAAAGCAGCGTAATTTCCCTGAATGATGATAGCAGAAAAGGATGCAGGGTGATCTGTGTACCGTATTTATACACAGCTTTGCTTTTTGGAGCAGTAACGCATACAGTCCTGCCGTCTGGACCGTAACCTGATGCTTCTTTCGTTTCGGGACCGGCTGGATGTGGACCGTACTCGATCGGCGGCCGGGCGATGCATTTTAATGACTGAGTTCCGCCGGCTCCGGAGCCTTATGTTTCTCCGTTTCTAAATTTAGCCAAGCGGCTGTATGAGCCGAGATAACGCCCTGGTGTACACCACTTTAAACACTTATTTATGTATTAATGCAAATGTTCAAAACGCATTTGCAGGTATCTCCCTTCTTCACTCCCCGAAATTTGCTTTGCAGTGCATTTTTCTTTTCAAGTTAGGCCACTTTCATCGATATTTAGAGTTTCATTCCAGTGATTCAAGATCACACTCAAAAGGGTTATACCAGCAAACGCTGGATTAATGTCCAGCTTTCATGGTTTAAAGGATAATAAGGAAATCGGTGTTCAATGCAGGTTATACTTCTGTATCGCAAATTGCAATGCGGTAAACCGTTCTGTCTGCAGTTATTGCATTTATAAGGCATGGTCTGGGTGTTGACGTTTAATGCTAAATATTGCACGGTATCCGCCGGGAAAGTTATTAGCGTATAGCTTAGGGCTCCAAATCCTTAAATTTTAGGCACCATGACAGCGACAACGCAGCTGGCCCCGGTAAGGGTTTCAGGACCATGGACAGCTCCCAGTCAGCTACACTGGAAATATGACTTTCCGTCCGGAGCGTAAATCACAGTAAATTCCGCGTAAATCTTGGAGACAAAGTGCATTAGTATAAATGCTCAGTTCAACAGTCTATGTACAGTATGTCCGTACGAATGACATGAACTTGAATTTGGTAATCAACTTCCTATATAAACACCTTAGTTGAGATTCTTTATATGTAGTGTTATTTAGGCTATGTTTGTCGCGTCAACAGTGGTATGAAAAATATTTTCAATGGCATATATTAAGTTATATAAATACTCAACATTTTAAACATTTCATAGTCCATGGCGTCTTAGTGATATGTTTTTGCTTTGATAATAAAGCTATTTCAATGGTTCTGACAAATGCAGACACACACACACACACATACTGTAGGTTTGTAATTATATCTTTGTGAGGACTCTCCATTCATTTCTATTGGGAAAACTCTAATCCCAACACGATGACCTTAACCTCTACCCAGCCCTAACCCTAACCCTAAGTAGGAACCCGAAAAATGGTCCCCAATAATGTAAAAAAAAAAAAAAAAAAAACGGTTTTTATTACATTGTATTGGACATTTAGTCCCCACATACGCACACACACGTGCACACACACACGTGCACACACAAATATAAAGATCATAATGGTATATGGGGTCGTCAGAGTGCCCCCCTCTAAGGATATCCATTTAATCCTCATGCAGAAATCCAGCCAATGCAGCAGTATCCCTTGAAATACAATTCCAATTTACATCCTTTTCACCAATCAGTCCCCATAGACCTCCCTCTTTGCTGTGTACCCGATTCCCCAGAGTCTATTTAAAAAATAGGTGTCATCCACATTAGAATCCTTTTCATCCACATTAGAATCCTTTTCATCCACATTAGAATCCTTGTCATCCACATTAGAATCCCCTGTTTTCCACAGGGGCAGAGACATTCAGCTGTGTGTGTGTGATGCGGAGGCACGTCGACCACAGCTAAGCAGAATCATGGGACCTGAACATTTGAGTTATTAAGTTAGACCAGTGCCTTAAGTCTAAAGTTCTTTCGCAGTTTAAACAAGCCACTGAACATCTTTGCTATTTGGGGGGGGGTCGAGAGCAGTCAAACAGAGGTCAACCTCAGGTAGGTGTCTTTTGTCTTTGGCACAAAGCTAGATAATGATAAAAGGTCAGACTGATCATCATATTCCAATAGCCAAGCTCAAGCAGTCTTACAAAATATTTTCAGATTAATGACGGACATCGGCCATTGCCTGACTCATATAGCTGTGATGACCACCACCGCTTTTCTGTGGGCTAAGCTCCTCAGGGTGCAGACAGTTTGGTATGAATTCGTCCAATCACTGTTAATTTCACTAGTCATATCCAGCAAAACATTACTCATGGGTGATATATGCTCTAACAAACACAAGGTTCTTATACAATGATTAGTATTATTGTTAACAGGTGTCCGGTAGTGACGTTTAGATAAAAGGCATCTAAGAAGCTGATATTCAGATTTTACTTCTTCCCATTTTGCCTACGGAAGGTAACGATGACGGTCTGGTCGTGTTTATAAAAGACGTCACTGTCGTGAGCATCTGAGAAACTTCCAACCAATGAACTCAGAGATTTCAGGGAGGACGTTACCTACCTGATGTGCCCCTAAGACACCGTCACAGCTCGTGAGTGGATGGGGCATCCGGAAAGTTCTAGAAAGGTCTCAGGTTAGCACGGAACTCATTTGCGAGACGAGGGCGCATGCCCCTTCCGAAGGTGTGGTACCGGCTGCGGACTGTAAATGATGGACAACATTTGCAACACAGTCAGTCATTTTACATTCAAATAATTAGGCCATCTGACCTTGGAGTATCAGTGTATAAGTTTAAACCCACCCATCTATTCTCTTCAAGCATTAATCTTTCTTTTGTGGCATTTAACTAAATTATAACTTAAGTGCAATACGTTTAAATATGGCTTAATTATTCCACAGGTAGCAGTGAGCATAATGTAATATTGCATTCCATAATTTATTTATTCTCAAACTGTGGCACATTTCCACGCTTACAGCCAATATGCAAGTCATCGTCTTCTGTCAATTTAGCATGAGCCCTGAGCGAAATAATTTCAGCTGAAATGATAAACGCTCTTTAATGAAATACAGTTATAGCATATTGTTAATATTACTTATGACAAAAGGAAAGTCGTAAAAGACAAGCCAAGTTTCTGGGACGTCAGTCTGCCTGTTTTTAGTGTGATTCAAACCTTAAACTAACCCTTTTTTAAAATGCTTGTGAATAATCCTATTTGGTATGGCTATCTGTCACACTGTCAGAATAAAAGTACCAATTTGTGCCTTTGAGAGTGAATTTACTTGTCACTGGGGCTGTACTCTCAAGGGTCTGCCAATCGTACCCTTAGCTCTAGGTAAATGTACTGTTTAAGGTACAGAAATGGACTCGGAGGAACATTTTTGTACTATTCGGGGTACATTTATGTTGCTTGTACCTTTGCGTAAAAAACTGTACCAGGGCTACCTTTTTTTCTGACAGTGCACTTATTAGCAGTAGTATTTAAAATGGAACACTGTCTCACGTTTTCATACTCAGAGTGTTTATGGTGGAGTTTTCATTACTCTACGGAAAGGTTGACAGATGTGTATAGTGCCCATGAACGCATCATCTGTACTGGATCTCCGTATTACTCGCGGCTTGTGAAATGAGAGAGAGAGAGACGGAGGGGGACGAGTGGAGCGCGGCACGGTAGAGGCAGACGGCACAGCGTTCACAGTCTGCAGTTTACATAACACCGATTATAACCCCAAGACTTATGAAACAGCAACAGTTTGGCTCTCTTGTTAAAACCTAGCTGACCATCTGTTCAGCCCCTTGTTTTTTCTCCCTATAAATATCTATAGAAATTCGGCACAATGTTTGAACGTCACTGAATCATAACAGTATAACTGGTATTACAGTTATATCTCCAGTTAAAGAAAATGAGAATTTTTAGTAAGTTGAATGAATGAAAATTGTATGGTCCCACTGTTGCACCCTAAGGCATAAACGGTATTGTAATATCCAAATTAGAAAAAAAAACGAAAGCTAATTTTCTTAGCCGCATGCGGTGACACAAACCATGTGGTTGGGAGTCAGTCTTACATAACAGATGAAAGAGAAGAAGGGTTAACAAAGGCTCGTATAAACACGTCTTTTTAAATATAAATTTGATAATGTGTTTACAGATGGAGCCAGCTTTAAAAATCTAAATTGTGAAGTTTAGGTATTTTTCAGTGGTGTTCAATTTTTGTGCCATTCGGCATAGATTTCATTTCTTAAAATAATGACACATTGCCCCAATGTATAAATATGATAAGCAAAGCATTTCTTTGTCCATGTTTAGAGATATATCGAGACTGGAATTATCAGCCTAACCACTTGTGTGAAGGCCTGATGACCCTTCAAGGCGCGCCAGGGAAAAAGTGTCTACATGAATTGATTGCTATCGTACGAACATGAATCAGTCTTTCTGAGATCTGTCTAAAATATGTGTTATCTTTGCCTCCACATTTGTGCCCCACTTTCTGCCCTATCATGAATAATCTTCGGGATTTTGGTAGACGGCGGGTCATGTACCAAATTCTGTCAAGCAGGACACCTGTGCTGGGGATTTCAAACCAGCGTGTAGGAAGGAAAACACAAGTTCTCCTTTATACAATAAATACTGATGATGGCAGTCTGTAAATATAGCCCGTGTATAATGGAAATCATTCCGTGAATAAAAATACAAATAGAGATGTTTTTCAACAGCAGAATAAAAGCGGATTGGTCATAAAATGGTGCAATTTGTAAATTAAAATTTCTTTGTTTCATTTGCAGTATCGTCAAAGGATGTAATATTTCACTGTTTGTATATTTTTTAGCATCTCATTGTTCTCTGAAATGTTCCAGTGCTGTTGTTCTCTACGAAAATGTGCATAATCTTACCTGTGCGATGAGTTAAAGAGGAACACATATACAAATGAATTTGAATTGTGCGGTAAGATCACGCATTTTTAAAATCTTGCATTCTAATAAAAGATAATTTGGTGCCTAAGAGAATTAAATGTCAAATCCTTATTCATGTTTATTAAAAAATAATAAGAATCTCTCCAGCATTGCTTTTTTTAAAGCCAACAATGTAGTGGGTGGACTGGAGACCACAGTGATTTCAGATTACTCCAAAACGGCACTGCATTCCCCCAAGATCTTTTTAAGTATTTGAAAAGGCCGTTGAAAAGTTGACTTGATTGTCAAAGGTACACTCAGTCCCCAAGGCTCTCCACGAGTATAAGGAAGCTCATTTCGGATGGAATCTGGTGAGCGAGTTCAGCACCAGTTAAATATGTCCACATTCAGCAAGAGGGCTTCTGTTACTGTGTCACAACAAAGCAGAGAGCTAGGATACCGTTCACCTTGATGAACCACCCAGGACATAAGTCCTCTACTGCTTAACCATTGGTGTTCATTCTCACTGCAACATTGTTACAATTGTATAGCCGGCTGATAAATGGTGCTTGAGTAGAATAGCAGTTCTAATCCCAATAGAGACACATTCTTGGGAGATTATCCTTCACAGTGGAAAAGGGTGATAGTTCATTCTCCATGACTGAGGGTATTATATTAGCATCAAGCATGGTGTACATAATTCATTGATATAAAACTGCATTTATATGTCTTTTATATTTATGCTTCTTGTAATTCTTAGAACAATATAGAAGAAAAGCTACTATATTTATCCAGTACACATAAATGAATATATATCCTATAGTAACTTCAGAGGACAGGACAGGACAGGTTTATATACTAAAAGACATAAAAACAACACTGTTGTCATACGCCATAAGGTTGTGTGTTTCATTCTGCTCGTGGGAGTTCTACTTACATAAAAATGTTCTGAGGGCAAAAAAAAAAAAATGGTTGGTTCAGATAGATAACCAATCAGATTGTAGAGGAAGTGGGTCCAAGCAATTAGAGGAGGCGGAACCAAGACATCTGATTGGTTGGTCCCACCTCCTCTAGTTGCTTGGACACACCTCCTTTACACAACTATACAATTATAGTATACAGGACCCATGGTTTGGATAATGGATGGACAGATGACGAGTCGCTGGCTAGCTGGTTGGTTGGATGGATGGATGGATGGATGGATGGATAGATAAAAGATAGTTCACTTTGTAAGAACATGCTTATCAACAGTCTATTCCATTTATAATATTGGAAGACCTACTAATTTGAGTTAAAATTAAACATCTCTTCAATGGATAATATGTGAGCAGGAAAACTCACAGACAATGGTGCTTTCATAAGAACTGGCGAACCGGACAGGGAGAAGCAGTGGGGTGGAGGTCGAATTTAGCTGGAGAAGGCTCCTTGGAGGAGGTGAGGAAGTCCCAGGGTGGTGGGAGATAGCTTCCGGCACCCTCACCCTGTGCCAGATTCATCTGGAGTGTGAGGGAGTGAGAGAGAGAGATAAAAAACAGTGATATCCGGCAGAAAATGGGGAAAACGAGAAAAATGACATGAGATCATCTACAGCGACGAGAGGGATGGTCGATAATTACGGGTGATGAGTCAGTCTGTGGTGCCCGTTTTGACAGCCTGTCATTGCCGAGGAAGCAGTTTTAAAAGAAATACGGATGCTGAGAAGAAGCCTGCAGCTGGTCCAATCGTCTTCAGCTGTATGGTGTCAGGGGGCGGAGCTTTGTAACCATGTGCTGATTGGCTGTCCTTACAAGAGCGTTGAAGTTTTTACAGGTGGCTGCAGTTTCTGGCGCCACAGCTCGTTACGAGGCCACCTGTCAGTCATCCGGACTGGCAGGCGTGCAAAGGTCCCAGAGGAGCCCTTGTGACAATATTTAAAGTTTACCAACGTCCGTGGTGTTGAAGTGTGTCATGCTAGTGCCTGAGATCCTTGGCCTCCCCACGGCCTTATCGCCCCGTTGGTCAGACGTAGAGAAAAGCACATAGCACACGATACCTCAGGGGGCATTGTGTCCTTTCTAAGCAGGATGAAGGATGGGCACGTATTTTAGTGAGCAATGGCGACACAACAGACATATTTATTTCCATCCAGAAACAAAAAAAGGCTCGTTTCACTCAGGTGGTGTTAAAACAAAAGAGCGGGCAGACCGAGCTCCCGCGGCTCGGAGAGGTTGGGGGTGACGCAGATGTGTAATGTTTTTGAAGTGCGACATCGCCGCTTTTGAATGTTAATTATGCATGCACAGGGTACTCTGTTCCCACGCCATCCACGACTACGGTGCCATGCAAGGGCCGGACGGAGCGGACGCAGCGAATACAGCGAGTCAGAGAGGGTAGGGGGGCCGATTTTGTTGATGCTGCTGTTGTTTTGGTCCCGGCTTATTTTGCACAGTGTTCCGTGGTTCCCGCTGTGTTGAAAGGCTCTGTCTGAGCAATTGCAGCACCCTGCCATATTATATGTGACATTTAACCATACAGCTTACCTGCAAGTCAGTTAGAATGCAGGGGATTTTTGCTAATGATGCTAAAACAGGCTACAGTGCGTGTAAAGGTTGGGTTAGCATTTGCCTGCTACGTATTTACATCGATCATTATGGCACAGTCAGCTGACCTTGAGGGGGCGAGCGAGGGCCACCTGGCCAGGCACCAGCTGGCCTCTCCGTCGCTGTCGTGCCTCTGGTCACCTTGTGGCCCGCCCCCCTCGCCCTCCCCCGACACCACACATATGAAAATAAAGGGGATGGAGCCTTACAGTGACCCAACTGAATCATCTCCTTTTCAGATGGCAGAACGCAAGGCAGGAGCAAGGGATAATGGCGGGCATGACAGAAAGAGAGGAGGGGAGGACGAGAGATGCAGAGAGAGAGAGAGAGAGAGAGAGAGAGAGAGATAGGTGGCCTGTGACGCCCAGGCAGCCTCCGGCAACGATGCGATGCAGAACGGCTGCCTGCCCTCTAGTGTGCGCTGTTCTCACGCAGGAGCAGGATTACGGGGGATTACCGCCACGGGCGTGCGATAATCAACGGGTGTGCTCGCTGATCGACGCGCGTTACATCACACACATGCGCACACACACGTCTGCACAGACACAAACACACACACGTTCCCCTATCACGTCAACGACTGCAAAAGTACTACCATATTTCTATTTATATCAAAGAAAAGCTACTAATTCATCAAACGATCGCATATGTTATTTAAAGTAACATAATCAATCATTGTATATTATAGTCCTGGACTTAGATGGATAATGCAGGTGACATAACCCTATGTGCTAAAAGCTTCATCAGGGGGGTGTATGGCCGGCAGCCCTCTCCGGAGACTGGGGTGTTGTCGCTTGGTGATTTACACACATGCCTTTTTCCCTGGATGCACTTTGGTGCGATCACTGAGCGCCTCCTACCTCTCACCCATGTTCTAGCACCCTGGGACCCATGGTGTCTTTTCGCTCTCCTGCCCCGCCTGCACTTTCAGCTATCGTCACCCTCCTTTTCTATACGCCTCTGTAACTTAACTGCTTCACTAACAGCAAAGCTTGAATTATCCACACGGAGAATATTTTGCAGCCAAAGTGTGATCTCTCGTTCCTGCGCTCTTACCGGAGTTTGGCACGGTGGTTGTGGAGCTATGTAGCATGATGTAATAATGCAGGGATTCTCCCAGACGGTCCACGTTTTTGCTCCCTCCCAGCTCCCAACATATTTTGAACCAGTCAGGTAAACAAGAGCACCGAATACCTGTTACTGGCTGGGAGCTGGGAGGGAGCAAAAATGCGGACTGTCTGGGGGTCAGTTTCCTCTCAACTGGGTGCCACATTGTCTCTCGGCCATGTCAAGCCCTCCTCAGAAACCCTGATAGTGAGACAAGGCAGTGGGGGGTGGGGGGGATGCTTTATATAAGCGGCCCCTTAGCATCAATCACACAGAACAGTGTACAAGGTCTTACTGAAAGTAACAGCCCAAGAAAAAATCATCTGGCATGGCACCTCCAAAAGAACTTTCCCTGGAGTGTCATGCAGCCTCCGCACTGGCCCTAACCAGGATTGTCAGGGAGAAGAAGGGAGCGCCAACCCTATAAGCATTATTTATGAATGGAGGCAGGCGGCAATCAGGGCAAGGCGATCGAGTGTAAAATTGCCATGTCTGAAGCAGGTGAACTCCATTCCGTTTCTATGGTTCCGTCTGAAGCAGGTGAACTCCATGCCGTGTCTATGGTTACGTCTGAAGCAGGTGAACTCCATTCCGTTTCTATGGTTACGTCTGAAGAAGGTGAACTCCATTCCGTTTCTGTGGTTACGTCTGAAGCAGGTGAACTCCATTCCGTTTCTATGGTTATGCCTGAAGCAGGTGAACTCCATTCTGTTTCTATGGTTACACCTGAAGCAGGTGAACTCCATTCTGTTTCTATGGTTACGTCTGAAGCAGGTGAACTCCATTCTGTTTCTATGCTTACGTCTGAAGCAGGTGAACTCCATTCTGTTTCTATGCTTACGTCTGAAGCAGGTGAACTCCATGCCGTGTCTATGGTTACGTCTGAAGCAGGTGAACTCCATTCTGTTTCTATGGTTACGTCTGAAGCAGGTGAACTCCATGCCGTTTCTATGACTACGTCTGAAGCAGGTGAACTCCATGCCTTCTGTGTTGTTATGTCTGAAGCATAGAAAGTATACCTACAAAGTCAAACATTTCGTCCTGGTCGCTCTGTCTTCCTGCCCAGGTAGTAAAAGCCCCAGGAGCCTCCTTCCTCACTCTCATTAGCATAGACTCCATCCAACTCACCCCCTCCATCATCAATCATTCGGCCGAGACCTGCTGACGCCAATGAGATCCACCTGTTTGTTGTCACTCTCTGGCCGTCCTGGCCAAGCAGAGAGGACGAGTCTTTCCCTTCACAAACACAGCCATTCTAATTTCCATCTAACACAAAGAAGAAAAAAAGAACAGAATTCCTCTATGGACCTAAATCCTTTTTTTATAGAGTTAGCCGGCGCTCGTTTGAAATTTATGTTTATGGGATTAAGGGTAAGAAATGATGCAGATAGTGCGAATTTCTCAAGCAGCCTAAATTGGTAACATTATTTGACCTTTTTTCCTACTTTCTCACCTGAGGGATTTCCTGAACAAACAACTGGTTCCAGGGCGTAAACTTTAAATGTGTTTTAGTGGGAGGAACAGCAAGCATGATGAATGGGGACTAGGAGCTAACATCTATGTAGAGTTCATAGCCAGCAATGGAATACAATCGTCTCGCTATGCGTCCTCATTATAATGTGTTTTACGAATCATTATTGACTTTCTTATCCATATGGGCACAAATTAATAGTTTACTATCACAGCAGCTCCCAGGGACCCAGGCAAGTAAAAACCATGTGATTACGAGACTTCGGAGCTTTGGCTATGATTACATAAGAACCTCACTTAATTCTACACCATCATTCTGTATTCAATGGACTATTGTTTGTCTCATATAGAGATGATATTTAGCACATCATTTAATTCTAGTCCATTATGACGTGACTCAATAGCAGTTTCTGGGATTTGTATGTCTTTAAGATTTGTCTGATAGATTAACCTTTGTCCTATGTTAGCTTTCTGTTCCTATCTCTTATGTTAAGTGAGTTAAGGAGGCTAATGCCTTTTGATAGAGCTAACTAACTGTTGCTGGCTAAGTACTGAATCAATTTTGTATAGTTTATTGATGGTTATTATCAGGAATGGTGATTATTTTATCTTGAGAAAGGGAATATCAACAATATATGGCTCAAGGGAGTTTTGCTTACACAAAAATGTTCTGAGGGTAGAAGGAAAATGATTGGTTCAGAGAGATAACCAATCGTTTTGTAGAGGAGGTGGGTCTGAGCAACTACAGGAGGTGAGGTGAACCAATCAGATGTCTTGGTTCCACCTCCTCTAGTTGCTTGGAACCACAATCTGATTGGGATCTCTCGGAGCCAGTCATTTATTCCCACAAGCCAATAGAATCAATAGAAGCCGTAAAATATTTCAACTGGACTCAGACAGGATGCATCTACTCATTTAAACAACCATTTAAGCAATTAGGAACCTAAAGCCTGTTCCAGGGAAACACTTGCAAAAGTCACACATTGATGGCAGTTTAAGGTCACTGCGAATCCATGGGAGGGAATCAGGGAACTTCAATGAAAACCACAGAAGGAGAAAACAGATCACCATGTGACCCCGATTCCAGAACAGGTCACTCTAAGGCAGTGTTTCCCAAGCTGGTCCTCGAGGACCTACAGACAGTCCACGTTTTTGCTCCCGGAAGCTGGGAGGGAGCAAAAATGTGGACTGTCTAGTAGGAAATTGGGAGGGAGCAAAAACATAGACTGACTGTGGATGCCCAAGGACCGGATTGGGAAACACTGCTTTAAGGCACTAAACTATCCACATATGCATGATATACCAGAACCACCACAATTTACTGCAATTGTTTAAAAAGCAAGCAGCAGAATATTGGAAAATCCATAAAACTGTCCCATTTCTATTGACTGGGAAATGTTGTATGAGTAGACAGCATGTTTTACAGTGACTATGGATTCCTACGCTGTAAAAATGTTGGTATACGCTATAAAAACGTTGGTATAATGAAATAATGTGCGGTATAATTTTAGGTAGTAATTCATACATAAAATGACAGTGATGGAATTCAATCTCGAGGGTACATCAACACATTTTGGATATTAGCCCAAAGGTATTCAGCATAGCAGGCAAAACATAACTCCAACAATATGTCTGAGCATGAGAGAGAGGACTTTTGTTACAGCAGAACACATTAGAAACTACAGCAGCACTACTTAACATCAGGCTCTTAATTGCTGGACTAGGTGACGTACAAAACGGTTATTTGCAACACACAGCAAAATCCTTGGAAATGTTGACTCTCTGAGGTCACAGCTACAATTAAGTTTCTCATTAAACAATCTAGGACGGCCTCCTTCATCACAATGAGTAGGTTATATCGAAACAGTTGGCCTTCCGTATACATGGGTTCCATATCAGAGGATTCAACCCACCACAGATCAAAACTATATTAAAAAATCCATAAATTTCCAAAAACCTAACTTGATGAATGAATTTGTATTTTATCTATATTTTCTATATGTACTACGATGCTTGCGTTTGTACTGAAAAGGTACACTTTTTTTGTTATTATTCACTAAACAACACAGAAATGATTTAAAGTACATGGGAGAATTGTACATTTTATGTAATTTTTTGTGAAGGATTTGAGTGTCAGGGTCAGTGTCTGTCCGACCCTGCTCTTCATGTCCCTTCCCCGTTTGGCCAGCAGGTGTCACTGGCCGTCTCATCTTGTCACTCACTGTTTCATAACCCTTGTGTGTTGCCCTTACTCCCAGGACTGCTATGTGGCCCAGGTTGGTTGAGCGTGTGGCTCAGAAGCTGAGAACCCTCTAGTCATTGGTTTGAGGCTACCCTGGAACCAGCCTTACCTGTTTTGTTTAATTACTGGTTTTCTGTTTTTCGTAGTGTTTGTTACAGTAGTCCCGTGTTTCCCTGTAAAGTTGTGCCTCGCTTCTGTTTGGTTCGCCCCTGCTTGTATTTTTCTGTCATGTTATTACCCTGCTGTTGTATCCCTGTGTTAAGGTTCCCTAGTCTATGGATACGGATACGGGAGGATGATTGTACTTCTACATGGTGAAAGGTCTGAAGCCTGTACCTGCTCTGCTTGGCGACCAGTGTTAGTTCTGGACCTTTCACACATCAGTCCTGGTGCCAAATGTGTGAAATCCATGATGTTGGGGTCCATGTGCATCAGGATCCTGGAGCCAGTTCCCCACACGTTCAGCTCAGCTTGGAGATAATGAAGATGTCACCGTTTCAGTCAGATCTGCTGATAACTATTCCACTGATCATGTTTAAACACCACATATAATGGTTTGAGGTTTTTGGGCCAAACGCTCCATCTCACAGGAGCATGCATGCCTTGAATCTTGAATTTCGTGATTGTCATCTCCATCCATTGCTTGGAGTCCCTGGAAGAAGTGTGAAGATAGGTCTTCAGGGACCTGGACCACCAGACACAAGCCAGTTTAGCCATATCTAGATGGTTATACACTATCGGAAAAACAGTACAGCCTTGGTGCAGTTTTGTACCCAAAGGTACAAACATGAATGCACCCCCAGTGGTACAAACATGTAGCTAGGGTACAATTAGCAGACCCATGAGGGTACAGCCCCAGCGACAAGTACTTGTTCCCTGAAAGGCACAAATTGCTACTTTTTTCTAACAGTGTAGGGCAGATGCAAGACATTAAGTACAGTACTGTAATATACACACTCTACAGCAAATAATAAGGTAAATATAAAATCACAACACTTCATAATAAAAAGATTGCACTTAAATTTCACAAAAAAATAAGGCGCGAATTGCACTGCGGTATTAAAATGTGCTCGGGAGTAAACAGTGGGAGCTGAGAAAGAAGACGGCGAAATATTACAGAGTAAGATTCTTTTTATGTAACGAAATAGCACGGTACAGGTATTGTATCTGTATCATTTCTGTTCATGGTAGCTGTCCATCACATATACGTTACTTAGTGCATGCTGCATTACAGGTTAGATATGGACAGGGGGTCTTTATACGGCTGGCAGCTCTGCCCATTGTCCCGCAATGTTACACTAAGCGATACAGCCGCTAACGTCCTACTCCGTCCGCTTTCAGGAGGTCTCGATCAGTGTGTTATTTACTGTGTACACACTAGTGGCCAAAATTGCGGAAACACAACTTTTAGAGTTTGCAGAACTTTATTCAATTGTTGCTCCAGTTACTTATTTAATCATCCAATCTATGATATTAGTAAACATTATTTGATTTTTTTGTAAACATTACCGCCAATATTTGTGTATTAATTGTTAAAGCGTAATGACAAAAATGCTAGGTGTTTCCACAATTTTGGCCACTAGCGTAAATGCAATTGAACGTTACTCGATAGGTCGACGTAAGTTGACGGATACCGCGATGTGGTCAGTGACGGCATTTTCCTTACAGCTAATATGAGGTTTCAGGGGTTCTTGGCTAATTTACATGGCTATGATAAGTGGTGAGACTTCAAATAAATAAATATATAAATCCCTGCTAAATATCTGGAGTAGATTTCATTTGGTGGACGCCCAGACCTTCGGTGTTCTTCACAGCTCAAGGTTATAGTGACGTCCACCCTTAGACTTGATTATTCTCTCACTGATTCTGAAAGAGTCCCAGTAGGAAACATCTAACACTTCATTCACAGATAGAGCTATTAGGCAGCCATGAAACATTAATTGCTGACTAATGGGAATTTAATTGTCTCTGCAAAACTTCTGGGAAAAAAATGAACGTAATCACTTATCTAAGAATTAACTTCTGTGTAATTAAATGCAATAAATGTCAAGTTTATTGATAATCGAGTTTAATATAAAAAAATCTAAGCAATACAAAAAAAGAACCATACGATGTTCGAGCTCTACTCATACTTCACTCCCCCTTGTGTGACGGCCACGCTACAATTACACAAGCAGAAAGCTTATAACATTACCTGTGGATGCACCTACCCTTGAAATACACAAATCAAACATAACACAGTTATATTAAAGACTCTGCAGCCTGCTTCTGGATCTCTATTCAAACGCAAATTTTAATATGATCAATTCCATGCTGGGAAGCAAGTGTTACTCTCTCTAGTGATTGGTTCTTGGAAGCTCTATACAACAGTAAGAAAGCCAATGACAAAGCAGGAGTTATAAATACATATTCAACTTCTACGAAGGTTACGCGGATAGATGACGTCTTTGACACATGTGAATGACATAAGGGAATTTGTGTTCAAACTGGGAGGGATTACCCTTAATTCCTAAATATTTTCTTGCCCAGTAACTACCACATTGGGGAAGTTAAGAATGCTTGTGCAAATCTAAAGAGGTCACTTGACAGTAATTTAAGTTTATTTTTAACTACAGCACGTGAGGGATTTTAATTAGAACACGCAGCTCCCCGTCAAATGAAACAGCAGCGATTTCCTTCCTTGCTTTGAAACCGATGCAGCTGAGAGATTTGTTTTTTAGTCTAATATTCTGCATTCCCAGAACAGCTGGCAGATGATAATAAACGTTTAAACAGCAGGATGTTATGTCCACGCGCCCTGATTAAATGCGCTTAAAGAGCAATTTAACACGGGAGCACTTTGTCACTGGAAATTAATTTACGGATGCGGTACTTTTACGAAAACAGTATGTGATAACACTGCTACAAGTAGGGGACGGTTTATCTATTATCATATATAAATGAAAATATAACTTTTAGAGTTTAATATCTTGGATACTGAAATACATTTAAAAACACATTGATGATAAGCGCAGTGAGTGCATATTTCAGAAAGCTTCAAAAAGTCTTCAAATACAGAAATATTTGCCGCTATGTGGCTCTATGCTTTCGCCCGTCAGACGAAAAGACGAAAGCATGAAACAGAATTGTTTATTATTTTGAGGGACAAAGGTGATAGCCTTTTAGCCCCTATTGTGTTGGCTCAAGACATTTCACTGCTTCTGTCCACCATTATCTGCTCAGAAAAAGACCAGGCTGCGACAGATCCTTCGCTCTATGGAAGAGCCCTGAATCACTAGTCAAAGAGGTTAGGGAGTGGAAATGATCAGATGCTTGCAGGATTAAATCCCAAAAGTCTTCTGCATGTAGTTTTGTGTTGGTTAAGTTAGTTCCTGTACCAAGGGTTAGGGTATGAAAATGAGAAAGAAAATAAATGTGAACAATAATATATATGTTCCATGTGAATAATATTCTACGTAATTCAGTGCTGGTGGATTTAGTATGTTTGCAGGTGTATCTCAGTCAATGGCGGTACAACTGTACACTGGGCCCGGGGGGAAAAATGGAAAATGCCCCCCCCCCCCCCCAAATATCACACCCATCATGCACTGTAGTAGTTACCAAATTCCACAAGAATGCTTTATTTTTGTTAAATACATGCCTCGACAGCATGGTTTGTCAACAAAACGTGACAAATTATTACATTTCAAAATTGTTCCCACCATAATGAGATTGTACAGTATACATGAGAAAATGAATGATGTGAAAGTAGTATGTCACAAACTGCGTAGCGTGTATGACATTAGTGCCTAAATGCTCACGAATGCTGCACATAAATGTGAGATTTGCAATCGCTAGGAAAGCCCTCTATATCATTTGGTTAACACGGGCCTTGCATGCCAGTCCACAGCTCTTCTCAATGATATGTCTTACACAGAAACATCCAGAAGTTCCACGTTTGTGATTCTTTTTTTTTGTTATTATTCTTCCCTCGCTTCTTGTCAACATCGCTGACTTGATCGCCCGGAAGTCACATGACCCGCGGAGCCGGAGCAAGGCAAATGGAGCACAATCACACCAGGGACACCAGGTCTGTGCGCAAAACTCGACGCGATCGACTCGACATCCCCGCCTCTCCACAGAGCTGCCTGCTTCTCATCCAATGGTCAGAAGCATTGTTGCTTAAAGTCAGCGTTCCTTTGACCGGCCCTGAGGCCTGTGTCCACCCTGAGAGGCTACTGGGTAGTTTATGATGGAATAGGGCTTTTATGGGGATGGTATGGGGATGTAAGCTAAGCCGGTGGTGTGCCATCGTCCAATAGGTGGCACCCTATACTATTTGAGTGACCTAAAGCACTTACAATGTATATAGAACATATACAATGTATACTGAATGTATACATCCTGGACACTATATACTCTATTCATTAAATACTAACTGCCTTCAGAATTTGAGAGCTAGGTCAGCTTCAAAAAACAAGCTCTAACGGAACAAGTTTGAACAATTTCCAGCTTCAGTAATGTGTGGAATACGTCGTTACCTGGAAGCGAAGCTTTCCTGCCTATTTGACCCCATTGCTTCAGTGATGCTGGGGGTATTGGTACCCTTAGGAGGGATGCTCTCCGCGGCGCTGAAATGAGCTGCCTCACCATTCTATTTTGGCCCAGCCGCAATAAATCACACTAAAGGTTTTAGACTCTCACACTGCCCCTTTAACTCTCTGGCATTTAATAAAATGTGGAATGACTTAACAATCAAAAATGATTTTGAAAACTATTATCACTTATATGGTTTACATGCCGTATTTCAGACAGGTTCCAAGATGACCAAGATCAAGAGCTTCATTTGACTGATGACACTCCTGGTATTCCTGGCCACTGTTTGCCTGGTTGCAAGCGCAGCCTGCTCTCTATCTCTCTCTCTCTCTCTCTCTCTCTCTCTCTCTCTATATATATATATATATATATATATATATATATGTGTGTGTGTGTGTCACTGTATCCAGTGGAAACACTTCAAGTATTCAAAGACCCATGTTTCTATAGAAACCGGTGGGGAGGAGCAGGAGGGAATGAAGAACTGATAATATGCACTGTAAATATATTCAGTAAAGTATGGTCAGATGTTCAAACTTTTCAAATTGAAAAAAAATTACTCACAGTATGGTGCACAGTATGATCTTGTTTGTGTAATTTAGGTGGGTTGATAATATTTTCTAATCCAAACAAAAAAAAAACAACTCTAAACATGGATCAGTTTATTCCCCTTATCTAAAACACACCGATCTGGATGTCAGGTACTGCAGACCCAGTTGATGTGCACTCAGGGATGGAGGTTGTAAGAACAGAGCGTTCCATACCTCGATGCCCCGGGTTTATCTGAGAACACGGGGATTCACACTAAGTCTGCCAGTGTAACATCGCCCGAGGCACCAAGACACACAGCACTATCGGAACCGTGTCTAGAGAGGGTAGTGGCAATGTGCTAGTTTTAAGATGTTGACAGAAACTTTTATTAGGTCATCTGCTAGAGGTTGCGTTGATATGTGTAGAGTCCAGGGTGCCACTCTCTCATAGTCCAAGGTGAAGAGACTTCAACTGTGTAGAATGTTCTACTAGGTTCTAGAGGATTCCAGAACAGTAACAGTAGGTTACTCACTCTGAGGCAATAAAAGAGCACTCACTCACTCCAAGGCTCACTCCAAGACAATAAAAGAGCACTCACTCATTCACTCCAAGGCAATAAAAGAGCACTCGCTCACTCACTCACTCCAAGGCTCACTCCAAGGCAATAAAAGAGCACTCACTCACTCACTCCAAGGCAATAAAAGAGCACTCACTCACTCACTCACTCACTCCAAGGCAATAAAAGAGCACTCACTCACTCACTCACTCCAAGGCAATAAAAGAGCACTCACTCACTTGCTCACTCACTCACTCCAAGGCAATAAAAGAGCATTCACTCACTCACTCCAAGGCAATAAAAGAGCACTCACTCACTCGCTCACTCACTCACTCCAAGGCAATAAAGGAGCACTCACTCACTTACTCACTCACTCCAAGGCAAAAAAAGAACACTCACTCACTCCGAGACTCACTCTAAGTCAATCAGAGAACATTAGCTCACTCTGTGGCAGTAAATGAACACCAAATAACAATTAGTTGCATTATCTCTTTTTCTAAATTGACAAGACAAGTAGAAACTATATTTAACTTGAACAAACAAACAGGTTTACAACAGAGACATATGTTCAGTTTCTGCATTGACACTGGACAGCTACAATAAATTAGTACAGGTGGCTGACAAACAACTTTGTGTAAAATCCTGCTACTACAATTTCATTTTAGATACTAACTCTGCCAGGAACAGGAAAAGCTGATAAAAGATGTTTTGAAGAGAGGTTTAGAAGCCTTAAGGGCAGCACTGTAATGTCATGGACAGGAGAAACTTTGACACTTTGCATACACTGTATACAGCCCCCATAAGACCCAGTCCACACTGATATGGAATGTTATTCTTCAAATTGGGATGTTACTTCTATAGGAATGAGTTGAGGTTTATTGCATGACACTGGCTATTTGCACCAAGAACCACAAAGGTAAATAATAAAGATGTAATGTACATAGAATTTATTCAAGCGGAACAATGAACATTCATTTAAATTCGGCATACAATAATTATATGGATGAATAATACATTTATCAAACGGTTATTGATATGTTTGTAACAAATCAGATCTTAATATTCTTTCATGAAAACAAGTTGCAACAGGACTGATTAAATATTAGATATTATCATATACTTTGGAAGGCTAGAAAAATAAAATAAAATCTGAGCAACCATGCCTAATATGCGTACGGAAATCTAATGTGTACGTACAGTCAGTACATTTCCTGAAGCAGGTTCATCTCCTGATGAGCAGGAATAAAATCAACATTCAGAAGTTTGAATGAGTTCAGTGCGGCTTACATGAACCACATAATGATCAGTCAGCAGTGAAGGAGAGTCTACAGTCATGCTGGTGCCAAACCTAAACAGCACATTAAAGACTGTAGCAAAAAAACACTCCATTGCCAAAATAGCCCAAAATAGCCCACCATCCTGACAGAAGAGGTGAACGAATGAAACAAAAGTGTGCATGGTCACAACAAGCCAATTAAATCTGATAAACCTGACCCCAAAACGACTTCTGAGGCCTTCTAGAAGTTGCCATCATTAGTGAAGATAGTCTATGCGAAATAAGATTGCATTTATAAACCGCCGTTCACGTTAGTCTGTAGCCTAGTTACGTAGTAAGACAGACCATGTTAACGACAACTATCGATATATCAGTATACAGACGCTCCCCGGGTTACGATGGTCCGTGTTACGATATTTCGACTTTACGACGGGTAAATGTTTTTCAGTTTCAGTACATTTTTCAATAAATTATATGAGATATTCAACACTTTATTATATAAAAAAAAATGTGTTCATCATTTTGCCCAACTGTAGGTTAATGTAAGTGTTCTAAGTATGTTTAAGGTAGTCTAGGCTCGTTAGGTTAGGGGTACTATATTAAAATGCATTTTCACCTTACGATATCGGTATATAACCCCATCGTAACCTGGGGAGAAGCTGTATTTATTAACCGGGATTAGGGAAGGATTTTCACACAGGCTGTTAGTCTGACTATCATTTTCGTGTGGTCCTTTCATTTCCACGTGTGTGTGTGTGTGTCAAACCTCACTATGGGTGTACACGTGTGTTTGGGTTCCTCATTGTGAACACTGGGAGACATTTTGGTGAACGAAAAACACTGCTGTCAGGAGCAGAGTTACGCATCGGCTACCCAAGGCCGTACCCTCGGCCCATGGCGAACATCAGGGCCTCACACTGAAACAGTTTGGCAAGATCGCCAACACCTGAGTGTCCATGCTGATGTCAATCTTAGGCCTCCAGATAAGTTAATCTGCCCCTGAGCAAGAGTCTGGCAAAAAGGTCACATCGCCCAAGCCCCTGCCAGTCAGTGAGTGAGCTCTTTGCAACAATTAAAAACAAAATAAAACTAAAAAAACAGACGGAGGAAAGTACGGTTTGCGCTGCAGTAGCAACACTAACAGAGCTGGTCTCTACGCCCCCCCCCGACCCCCCCGTACAGTGATGGTTTTTCGCTGCCTTCTATGCCAGACCATGGGCAGTTGAACCTGCACGGCTGACCTCAGTTTGCAGGTGGGGGGGAGGGGTCTCACGCAGACTCCCTGTGATGAGAGAAAGGGAAAAAGAGTTACAGTTAAGAGAACATTTTCACGAGACGGGGGCAGCACCAAGAACTGGCTTGGGTGGGGGCTGTCAGAATCAGAACACACTGTATTGGCCAGGTACACCTGCATGTACTAGAAATTTCTTTTGCCAGTACTGGTGCATGCATTCACAGACACGGCTATTGAAATCACGGTCCGAGCCCTGCTCATTTGCCAGCCTCCCTTTAACTGGTGTGAAGCCTCTGGCCAATCAGAATCACTAATTATTAAACTAACTACCCGGAAGAACTAAAAACAAGGCTTGGATTTGGAATCGAAGTCTGGATTTGAAAAGCCCTGATACAGAACATAAATTAAGAAAAAGATCAGACAGATGTGCAAAAATGCATGCAGAGGACAGCATTGTAACGTGAAGGTTTACCCCTTTGGCATCTTCTCAAAGCATTTTTAAAATTTCTACTGTCCTTTAAGTTACAGTGCTACCCTAAGATACCATAGCATCCCAAAGAAATTTCTCTGGTCTGATTTTTTAAATTATTATTATAATTATTTTTAATGTGCGAATACTATAATTTATACTTTGAAAAAAAGAAATACATTAATAAAACGCGTGAATGTGTGTCAGGGGTGTTGCACTAGAAATTAAACTGTGGTGACTGGCAAATTAAGGGGAAGCGAAAATCTCTGGTGAGGCCGACGGGGGGGAGGGGCGGAAGGGGGTGCAGAATCAGAGGGAGCACAACACGAGCGACTCGAGGCTAACAGATTAAGCTACTGATGCAGTGGATATAGAGGGTGGGAGTTTTGTACATCATTTACGAACAGGCCTGCTGCAAATGCCGCCAAAAGGCCTGCTGCAAATGCCGCAGAAAGGTCTGCTGACAATGTGCGAATCTGACTTCCTCCGAGTCTCTGCGCACGAGTGTGTGCAGGAGGTCCCGTCTGCGTGTCATCGTAAATATCTCAACAAAACTTGAGAGCTTCCAGGAATTACAGATCCATTCTCAAACACTTCTGCGGCAACGCGGGATGTGATGGCGCTTGAGTCGAGCTTGCTAATGAGCATTACGACTGCCGTGATGACAGGCCAGTACCCTAGGAGACGTTGCCATTTGATTAGCAAAACGTGGAGAATCGATGCTAAGGGAAGCATACAGATGCAGAAGGTCAGATGTGAATTATTTCGGTGCCAAACTGTCAAAATAACAAAGTAATAGCAAATCAAGCCTCAGTTACAGTGCTTTTATGCTTGACAGACCGCAAACGAACAATCTTATAGTAAAACTTTTTGGGAAGTGCTAGGCTGGAGGATTCAGTGTGACATTTACTGGTTTTGATTTATGAGAAGAAGAGAAGCAGCTCCTTGCGCAGTTCAGTAAGCAATAATGAGTAAGTTTAACACCTGCTGGGAGACAAATAAGCTCAGGGCTTCGACGAACACCAGAAAATGTGTTTTATAATCCACTTAAAGAAAATCATTCATTAGAGGAGTTACCGCTGGTCACACGATGACCACAAGTGTCCTATGCCATGTGTGTTGAGAGGTCCATTGAAGACCATGCTTATAAAACAGTTGGTATACTCAGAAAAAGGAGTAAAAATTTGTACCTTTGTTTGTCACTGGTGCTGTACCCTCAAGGGTCTGCCATTTGTACCCTTAGCTGTACCATTTTTGGCACATTAATGCTGTTTGTGCCTATGGGATGTTCCTCAGAGTCCATTTCTGTACCTTAAAAGGTACAAGTACAAAGGTACAGCCCCAGTGACATGCAAAGGTACAAATTTTTACCATTTTTTCGGAGAGTGTCTGTAATTATCGTGGATGTCAGTGGCATACAGGTGAGGCAAGCACGCTACCCCAAACTTTACATTCCAGACATTTTCCGTGCCTACTGTGGCATTTTCGATCACGCTGCTTACGCGCCGCAGGGCAAACGTTATTGCTGTCAGCATTAGTTAACAATAATAGTTGACAAAAGTTGACACTGTAATTGCATCATGTAATGTGACTTGACTTTAGAGGCTAGAAGTGACATTCCACTCGCCGTGTTGTGAAAATTAAAGAAACGGATCTTGCTGCTTCCTGTAGCTTAACACAACACATGATTGACTGGATCTATATGTGTTCAAAATAAAAAATTAAAGATTTATTGATGATGTATTTAAGATGTATTTAACGAAGTAAAACACATTTCCATAAACACACCTCTTCTTTTCAGGATTCCATCTATACTTTCGTGTTCGCCGCCTCAGTGCTCTCATTTTCTTGATAAAAGTTAGTTGGGGTAAGTCAGTAACATAAAATGCATTTAAATATCTTCAAAGCAAAGTATTCTGCCTTAAAAATTGAGCAGCATTAATAATATATCATACAGAAATGAGTCCACAGAAGGCAAAGAAGTGAAAGACAATATTTTAAAGGCCGACCCAAATAAGGGTCAAAATCTATAGAAGACAGTCGAGTACATATAAACCTCTGATTATGCTGTAGCTTAATGAGACCAAACAGACACAAATCTTCGCGCATTATCACAATCAGCTGGCATATAATATTAAATTTCACAAATCATTTCCTACCCAATATTTACATTTAGCAAATTAACTATCAATAACCACATATCGGCTAATCACCACAAATACAATCAAAGAGAAATAATCACATTTCAAGTAAACCCAGTAGTGTGGGGATATCTTTGCTGGTAATTAGCTAGTTAGCATTATCGTACATAGAAAAATAAACTAAGTATCTGTGGCATCCGCTGCTGTTTTACAGACGTGGTAAAGTTCCAAATTTACCCCAGAGAGGCAAGCAAACATTGACTTAACTGTAAACATGAAGCGGAAATAAATGCAGGGTTTCCAACTTCGGTCAGCTGGCTGGGGCGTGATTTTCGTTTCCAGACAAGTCTGCGCACACATGCACACACATTCACATGCATGTAACAGTTTTATTACCTTGTAAATAGTCTGTAGGGTTTGATGTAGCTAATTTTAGGTTCATGATGTAACACTATAGATTTGCCAGATGTGTGAGAGTTGGCGACCCTGTAAATGCGTGACGCGAAGTGTCTCAGCTGTTATTAAAACAACCCAAGACAGAATGTCGGAAGTCAGTGTTTTCTTTGTGCCGTTGGGATTAGGTTAACGGCAGGGGCAGACGGTGGGCTAACTGATTATGGCTGAGGTAATGTTTAAAGGCCGAAATCCAATCAAACGATATTTAAATCCATATGCTTCCATAAAGGAGATTAACACAGAAATCATATCAGGCTTAAAGACGCCGTTAGCTTCTGTTACTTAGAACATCAAAATGGTTAAGATGAGCGTCTTAGAGTGAATGATACATTCCTTTTTTTGCAAATAAATTTCAAAAAATGCATCCATTTTCCAATCCTCCTACCAGGGCAGATTCTCATGGATTCTGGAACCCAGACAGCACAGGGCACAAAGCAAGGGAACATTCTGGACAGTGTGCACCACATCAGCAAAATATATATTTTTTCCTAGTTTGAATATTATTGGATTTGTTAAACTTACATTTAATTCCTGAACATGATGTTTTAAGGAAAAAGGACTACAGTGATTCCACTCCAGGAGAAACTCTGTCCTCATAACAGCACGGATTTTATTCCAGAAAGAAACTGCATGCCCCATAATGTACTCCGATATTTTAATTTATCCAACAAGACACTGGTAGAACGGGTATGCATGCTTTCAAAGAGGTTTAAACGTAATTCTGAATATCGCTGGCTGCCTCTTGCAAGCACATTACATTTCGAGCACATCAAGGCCACATTGAAGACAGATAAATCTGCACCTCAGAGTTCAAAAACTACAAAGCCAACTTTTTATTTAAATAATCATGTAAACGCTAAAGGAATTGCTAACAGTCTGAGAGAGAGATACACCAGACAATACCTAAGGCATAAGATTAATCTCCCAAACACTTAACTAATTATCTGCCTACTAATTATGCATAATATATGTAATAGTTAGTTGATCACTATCTTTAGAAAAGAAATTAAAATTCTCCTACGAATATGTCATACAGCATAATATACAGACAATATGAAAATAAGTACTTTTAAGTTATAAGGTTAAAGGCTGGTTTACAAAAAATTAACAATTTTAAGATAAGTTAACTGCATATTGAACTATTGCATACATCTTACTATTTGATTAATGTGTATTTAATAAAGACAGTTATTTATCTTCCAGTGCTTCTTCTCAAAATGACTTACAAATCAGTCGACACAGAAAAGATATGTGAATAATAACAAACACAAGTCAATAAGCGCGTGCAATTGTTTGAAACCAGGTCATGTAGCAGACAGTTATACCCTAACCCTAATTAATACTATTATATAACGAAACACTTTACGAAACATGGAGTCAGAAGATTTACAGAATGGCTTGCAGAATCAGTGCAAAAGCGACTCTTTTGGTCTCACTGAAACTTGCATTACAATACAGTTTTTGATTTCACTCACTCCCACTAAAGTCACTTTCCCCTAACTATCCACAGCAGATGTGCTTAAGTAAAAGAATACAACATTTTTAAATAATGACGGTAATAAATACATGATGCTCATGTCATAGGTCTTGGACACACATCTGCCCCAATCTGAGGACCTCACCACATTATACTGAATGTCAGGAAATTAAGATCAATGACATGGGAGCCAGAGATGGAGATGCACCAGAAACCACAACCTAATTAATAATATTAAATAACAAAACACTTTGCGAGACGCGGAGCCTGAAAATTTACGTAATGGCTTTAAGAAAGGGACTCACTGCAACTTGCATTATAATAAGATGTTTGTTTTCAGTTGTCTGGTATGTTATAAATGGACTTTAGACATTATTAATAAAGTGTTATTTTCACTGACTAAGTTACATGCATTTTCCCATAATACTCTGCATGGCAGATGCGCTTAAGGCGGAGGTTAACCAATCAGCATCCAGGCTAGAAATAACAGGTACGTTTGCCGTGAGTAAAGTATCGACCGAGCTACGCCAAAAACCCGCCACTTGAGATGGCGGGGACCGGTACCTGGAGGGCTCCATGGTGTCCTTGGTGAGATAGACGATCCAGTAGACCAGGTTGAAAGCTCCAAAGGACAAGGGGAAGAGGATGCGTGCATACTTGTCGATGATACTGGTGCCCGGCAGCCCGTTGCTAGGTGGGGCGGCGGGGCGCTGCTGCACGAAAACGGGCACGGGGGTGGGCTTGGGCTGCTCCGCAGGTGGAGGGGCCTCGCCACGGGCCACCGAATTCATCCTCTTCTTCAGGCTGCCGCCGTCCGTCGCGGGCTGGCGGAGAACGGAGAGGGCCGGCGTGAGGCTTTTGATCTGCCATGCTGCCACCTCGACGCAGGGCAACCCGAACGCATCGCTTCCGTCTTAATCGCCTGCCATTTCAATGAAAATGAAACCATCTTTACAGTTTTTCCCGGCGCCGGAGAGGCAGCCCACGTGGCCGATCTTATGTAACTGTTTAAAATGCCGCGATCGCGTCCGTGCCCAGATGAGGTCATCAGAACTGTATTTACTGGACCAGTTTAAGTAAAAGCTCCCACCGCGAGGTCCTTCTGCTCTCCGCTGCCTCCCAGGGGCTACGCGGCACTGGGCAGACGAGGGGCACGCTCTTGACTGCCTTCCATCGACCGGGCCAGGTTGCGGCGGCAAATGTCAGCCCTCGGCCCCCTCCCCCGGCAAAGACGCGGGAGCTGTGCGGGGAGGATAAGCGCCATGCTGCTTTCGGAAAGCGGCTATTTTTAAAAGACGGCAGCAGGCCGGGCCTTGCCTGGACCCGGCCCAGAGTCCACACTCCCAAAGTCCACACTCCCAGTCTGCTAGTTTAGCGCTTAGCGATGTACGCGGAGTACGAAGCTAGCCTGTCGCTTATACCAAATGACTATGCAATAACAATAGCATACAGAATTCTGTCTATTTTCTAAATATTTAAAATATTCCAGTTGCTAATATTTAAACAATACTTCTGACTCCTCCGCCAGCATTCTGGCTTTCTTTACTTAATTTCTTTCCTTCCTTTTTCCGCATTCTGTATCTCTCTCTAATGATGTTTTATGTATCACAACACATCCATGTTAAGCACTTTGGGATGACTCTGTTGTGAAAGGCGCTATATAAAAAAAAACTGAATTGAATTTAATTGAAGAAACGTAACAAGAAATAAGTGGTTAGCAAACCCGAAAATGTACGCCGACACCAAGCTTACTGCTAGCAATCTATATTCTGCTGGCTTATTCTTGGATTTGACACAATTATATAACTCATATTTTATTTACAATATACCACCAGAAGACACGTTATCCATGTCAGAGTTTTATGATTTTCAAAGATTTTCTGTTTGATTCTGAAGACCCAAAAGACCCATTTCAGTAGCTCCTCCTCGAGCATATTTCGAGAACGCAGGTGGGCTGATCTGAGCACCTGTCACCTAGACCGCAAGGCAACACCCGGAACCTGGAGCTGCGCCACGCTTAGCCTAGCACTGCACTACCGTGGACGTCCAGCCGGGGGCACTCTTACCTGGACCACCTCCTCCTCGGCCTCGGCCACCGCTGCCTCGAGTGCCGCCACTTTCAGGGCTGCCGCTTTGCGCTTCTCCCGGTTGGCCTGCAGTGTGGAGAAGTAGTTGACGGCGGCGAACTCGATGAGCGCGGAGAAGACGAAGGCGAAGCAGACGGCGATGAACCAGTCCATGGCCGTGGCGTACGACACTTTGGGGAGCGAATGGCGAGCACTTATGCTCAGTGTGGTCATGGTAAGCACTGTGGTGATACCTGGAAGAACACAGAAGAGGCTTCACTTGAGTGATACACCGCTAATGTCAAGATGACCCCTAAGGGGTCAGACTGACCCACAATCTAATCACCCACCCTCTGCTAACGACAACGATGCAATGTAACTGCTCTTAGAGTCTGTGCAAACCTAATCCATAGCAGTTTGAATGGGAAGAAAATATTAACTGAGTTTAATAATGTAATAAGAATAATAATAATAAAATTACCAAAATTATCTGCAGCCTACAGAGTTGCAACTCCTTACATTCAGTTCCTATATGCATTCCACTTGGGATATTCTGGGAAACGCAAGAATGTGTCGATAATATAACATAGTCAACTTATAATTTTGGAAATTAAGGTAAATTTAGCAACTATTCTAGTATTTTACCTAAACTAGGTGACTATAAGATCACAAATACAGTAGCAAACGCATAGTTAAATTTAATACTGTTCAGCTCAGGTATAACCCTTTGTTTGCAATCAGAAATTGATTTGTGTCCAGGAACCTTGGTGTCCAAGAGGGTCTTAATGTTATAAACACTTGGAAGAAACTGGTAGTAATTCTTCTAGTTTACTTCCCATGTTCACCACCCAACTAACCCAAACCACATCACCTTGGATCGGAAACCAAGGTCTGCTTTGGAAGTCTGAGTAAAAAAATACAACAATTTTAAGTAATTACGGTAATAAATACGCGATGCTGTCATAGGTCTTGGACACACATCTACCCCAATCTGAGGACCTCAAAAGATTATACTGAATGTTAGGAAGTTAAGATCAATAACATGGGAGCCAGAGATGGAGATGTACCTGCAACAGTTCGTGCAGGAACAGACTCTTTGTTGATCCAGAACACAATCTGCGACTGTGCAACAGTCATGATCAATGGAATGTAAGTCTGGATGAGATAGCTGCCTAGTTTCCTTTCCAGGAAAAAGTGGATGACCTGTATGGAATAGACATCTGGAATGGAGATGGGATGAACAACAATGATGGAGATGAAACGACGCAGGTTTCATATGTGATTTAGATCCCAGCCCAGAAAAAGAGATTCCCGGAGAGTCAGGCCTACAGCCTTGTTCACCAACACTAGATCAACATTTATCAATAATATAACAACAGAAGAATGAAGCATCCATTTAGACACCAGTGAGAGCGCCTGGTCCGCAAGCACAAGCAAACCAGATGTCTTCTAATTTTGAGTTTGTGTGGTTTGACCACCCACTTCCAAAGAAGCAAGGCTGTTGTTTAAAATATCAGCATAATGGACTCGATGATCTACCAGCCAAACATGAGAAAAAAATCTGCATGAAAACCTCTCTGTTAACTGGATGATCACAGGCCTCATGAAAGTTTCGTTTCAGAATATTGCTCTACCTTTGGTCCATCGAAAACCTAGACCTGAGCACCTTCTCTAGTGTGGACTTCTTAATGAGATATTTACACGGTTAATTTACACAGGGAAAATGTGCCAGACACTAAAGCAGCGCTTCACTGCATTTAGAGTCGATGCGAGTAGGTACTATCCGCGGAGGTAGCCAGCCAACAGGGCGAGAGCGTAGGTAAGGCGCTTCGGAAAATGGGACGCAGAAAGGAAATAAAGGGAGGTCTGAGAAAGAGAGAGAAAGGCCCAAGTATGAGACTGGGTCTGTTTGAGGGGATCCAGACATCTGAGGTATCAGTGAAAAGCAGGGTACAAATCAAGCTCAATGTGTTAGACCTCATACTGCAGACTGAGGAAGCCCCTGTCCTGAGAGACAATGGCTGCAGGAGATAGTGTCCTACCCCAGGGGGAAGCCCTCCAGGTCAGCCCTGTTTAACTTCCATCATTGTGGTTGTTTTACCAATTAGAAAGCTTACTAACGTGCACTAAATCCCTGATCTTAATACTTTAAAACTGCCATAATCACTGGAAACATACCACACTGCCTGATGTTGACATGGCCTGGTTAAGGACTGTGTGAAGCCCCAGCCAAGCATCACCGCCTGTGCACCCCCCAGCCGCGAAGCCGCCGCCCCCTCAGAATATGCAGCCCCTGGTGACTAAACCGCCAGCCCCTCAGAATACGCAGCCCCTGGCGACTAAACCGCCACCCCCTCAGAATATGCCGCCCCCTCCTGCTAAGTCGGTGCCCCCTCAGGATATGCCACCCCCGGCCGGTAAGTCGACGCCCCCTCAGGATATGCCACCCCCGGCCGGTAAGTCGACGCCCCCTCAGAATTTGCTGCCTAACGGGTTCACCAGCACTGTTGAAAACAGTTCCCCAAAGGACAGGGATTCTTTATTTGCAAAAAAAAATACCCATCAGGAGCACAGTTAATTATTTGACTTTATTTTGTACACAAAACAAACGCAGCCCAGATAAGCAAATCGGTGGACGCGCCTCTCCGGGGGCACAGAGCCGTCTGAGCTAATAGGGCGTGTCCGTCCAGCATGCCGGCCGCGGGGACAGACAGCGAGTCCAACCGAGGCGCGCCCAACAGAGCAAATCAGAGCTATTAATCGAGGGAGTGGCGCTGAACTCGGGAGTCCTCCGCTCACAGGGCGGCGATCGAGTCGCTGAAGCACGATGGACTGTGAACGAGCGCGAGCTACGGGCCCGCGAGTGACTGCAACACGCGACTGTCTATCCTGAGATGCCCGCACCGCCACAGAGATTCTTCACACTTCTATTTTTTCACCCTCAAGTGAAGAGAAACCAAAGGCAATTCAGTGGACAACCATTGCCAATCCGCCCTGGTTACCTAGTAACAAAGTAGGTGCTAAGAATAAAATAACATGGGAAAAACAACACATTTGCGTATTATTTTGTATCGAACGTCTATAAAAGTCTATAATCCAGCCTCTCAGCTTTACCCATTATATTCTGATGAAAGAAAACAGACATGAAATCTTTTTTTTCGTCACATTGCATGCAAACACAGAGACATGATGGTTGATGGGACAGACTTGATTTCTGATGACTTCAGGCCTACCGAACACGGTTCTGGCAGGAACCGATTCCTTATCGATCCAAAAAGAGACCTGAGACAGTATTACGGTCATTATGCACGGAATGTACGTCTGAATCATGAAGAAGCCCATCTTCCTTTGCAGGTGGAAATAAACCGTCATGATTATGTATTCACCTGTCAGGAAAAAGAACGGAAACATTGTGGCGCGAGACAGAAATTCCTCCAACAGCACACGCTTCCGTGGGCCGCTAATACCCTACACCACAACTGTCAAATCTGATAACTCATCTAACGAAAATGTAACGTTTCTCAAAAGGAAATGCAATACAGAAAAACTAAACAGAACAAGGATTTCTGCTACTTTCTAAACACTTATGGTAATGTCATTTACTATATTCTTATTTCCATCCACTCACCCCCCAATCACGGGGTCACAGAGACTCCAGAGCCCATCAGAGCTACCCCAGGGCAATATCAAGGGACACACGGCATGTCACGGCACATTAACCAAAAATATCTTTTGGAACAAAGGCTGTACCTGTTCCCCTTTGAATATATAATTGAATGTATGACTTAGAAATACATCCAACCATCTTCTAACCCCTTCTCTGGTCTGTCTTTTGGGGGGGGTCTATCCCTGGATTCACTGGACACAAGACACCTACTGCGCCCCCACTCTTAAATATACAAATAAACTTAACCAACTCAGGTGGAATAAATGTGTCTTACCTGTGTTGGATTTTAACCTTTCGCTCGACACCGTCTGACCTATCAGATCATACTGAAGCAAGCTAGAGGACTCCTCTGGTACCTCAACCGACAGCAGAGGTCCCTTCTTCCACGTGTAAACAATCTCACTGATGGGGTAGGCGTCTGTAGATTTAATAAGGAAAACCATAGTTAGCCTTCATCACCAGTCACTCTCCCACCTCTTAAAAAGGCACCCTGAGATTCATCAGAGACACTTACAGCTGCCAAACTTGAGGGGACAGGCGTGTCCATCCATCGGAAAGTTCATGAGTCTCATCGGACATTCTGCATTAATAGTAAGCCTGCAATTAAACAGTCCGCTATTTAACGCAGCATAAACTCTTCTTTCCATACATTTTCATACATTTTCCATACATAACCACTAATCCAGCAGAGTCGCAGCGAGTCTAATCTATCCCCTGATACACACACACACACACACACACAAAAGAGACACCAGTCTATCACAGTGCAAACAAGTGAATCCCCAAATCACACATTAACCGTGAATTACAGGCACGTACTCCCCTAACCACATGTTTTTAAGAAACAAGAGATCCCTGACGATACTGATACAGACAGCGAGAGGATATGGAAACTCCACACACACAGCAGGGGACAGATTTATACGCTCAACTCAGCAGGTACCAGGTAACAGTTCTACCCACTAAACCAATGCTTTGCCATATTATGAATATTATGTGAATAAAAAGAGAAAGTTCTACTGTATGTAGGAAATTTGTATGCACGTGCAAAATTTTACAAATTGACGACAAAAACACAGATTATAAAATGATTAGAAAGTGAGACCATGTTTGCGGTACTTAAACCGCACACATGGTGGGGACACATTGTGATCTGGAAGAGCTGGCCGTTTTGGTTGCGTGTACCTCATGGTGTAGAGCACAGTCCCATTCTGCATGATACGGAACAGCTTGTTGGGAGTGGTCATGTTGTGAGAGATGGACCGCTTCCCGTTCCGGAAGAAGGTATCCGGTGTCCAGATCTTGCTGACCATGAGGTTGTTCAGGCGCAGGATCTCCGTGGGCCCGTCGAATTTAAGCCTCTCGTCAATCCACGTTTGCCGGAAGAAAACGTCCATGGTGTATTCCTACGTTTGTCCACATCCAAAACTCACATCACCAGGTCACCGATTTTATTTTTTTTTTAATTTATATTTATGATGAGCTCAAACAAAAACATGTATCTATTCCAGAAATACTTCAATTTTTGTTCTCGTTTACCATCTATTTACTAAATGGGTTCTGCAGTATTCTACTGATTAATGTAAGTATAAAATATAATCCAAGAAACGAACAGCGCAGCTTTTCAAGTCAACATCCAAGTGAAAACACAAGAACCACATGCAAGCGAGGATGTTTGAAAGCTGTTAAGTTCTAGTGTGAAGCCATGTGAATCCTATAACACGATACATGATGGAGACAGTGGCTTTAAGATGTTAAAATAGCACAGGGAGACACTGAAATTAACGGCTAATCTGAGACCTTCCTCGACAAGGACTGTCAGACAGATTAAGGTGCTTAATCGGTTAAGAACAACGTTCACAACGTAACAACAAAACGCGCTTGCTCATATATGTTGGAAACCAAGGACTAATTTACTTACTCTTTTGCAAAAATTAATTAACTTTTTTAAAAGAAAGACATAACTACGATATATATAAAGGCTTGCAATCGCTGGACCTACCATTTCTACATCTGAAACCGGACCAAAACTGGTGACAAAGATGTCTGTTTTGACCTCTGTGACAGGACCTGAAAACATCGTTTTGTAGAGTCATACTTATGACGTGGTTTTGTTTTCATAAACTTCGGACACAATTTGTATTTCAAAATACAGACGAAAGCGATCTTTTATAGAAATAACGTTTATAAACAAGTCAATGAATTTTATTACTAATATGCATTAAACACATGAGTTCATTGAAAAACTAGAGAGAAAAAAGTAACTGAACAAAGTGTACAGAACAATAATATTTGTCCGAGAAATTACTCACACAAGATAGACATACGCTGATAGGTGTCATACTGATTAATACATAACGGAGAATATTTCAGTTTAAGATAAATAAAAGCGCTTATCGACACTTTTAAACACTTTAGCGAGATTACAGGAAATACCTCCAAATCCAGGTCGGAGCCTGTTATCGTAGCCGTCTAATAATCTGTCCAGAATCCGTGTAATATTATCCAAATAGACCCTGGCTTCTGTTTGCTGGTTTCCCCAGACGTCCCCGATGCTGCAAATAAACAGCGCTCCTTAGTTACAAACTCCCCGCGCACTTCGCCCTGCATTTTATTACACGCGCTTCATGACATAACCAATAATAAGAATAACACTCCTCACATGCTTCACTTTTTATTGCAAGCGAACAAAAACCTCGACTCACCAAGACAGGAAGATGCAAGTGATGAAGAAAGCCATAGTTTTTGCATACTCTGCAATGAAAAGAGGTGCGTCAACTAAAATAACCTGCGCCGCCCATAATTTGATATTATTGATCCGCGGTTTAATATAAATCTAAACTGTTTTTGCGCCTGCCCTCATCCACTTGACTCTTGCGGTAGGTCTTCATCTGAATAACTCTGTTTAGGGGAAAAACACCGAAGGAGTTTTAAGGGACGTAAGAACAGTGAGGGAGAGCATTGACAATAATCGAATAAGGCTTTATGGGAGATTAGAAGGAAGAAATCCACTGATAGTTTTGGCAGGGAATTAGCCCGGGCCCTTTAGGAGGTTTGGAAAAGGCTCAGATATCCCGCTGCTGGAGATTACGCCAGAGATGCTTTCATTTTCCCTGTGAGAGAGCACTCCACAGATGTTAAATTCATAATAAAGTTTAAAGGCGGAATCGAGCTGAGTATCCATTTTCAAACAACGCATTTCATTTTGTTTAATAATTTTTATTTACAAATGACTAAAAAGCCACCAATATCGCACCAAGTAACACAAACGCTATGCGCAGGAAATATATGACTCGAGTATGAATCGAGTTTGCAAACCGGACATGTAGGCCTACACAATATAAGAAATTTAGTTTCTTGTACTTAAATAATTACAGACTTATTTCGTGCTGTATGACATGATTAGGAACTGGATATGCACGACGGTCAAAAATCCATTGGTCACAGGTTTATTGTTTCATATGCTCGTTACAGAGTATAAGACGCAATTAAACGGAACATTGGCTAATATTAATGGAATACAGCCCTCTACGATATTGTGCTTGACTCTTTCCCCTCAGGGCAATATGCATACGGAGTAACTCTGTTTCAGTTAAAAAGTACAAATCAGATCTCTACTCAGTAATGTCAGTCTGTATTATGTTACAATAGATGGTTGATGTTTTGTCCCTGTGATTATTAACTAATGTGGTGTCACATGTAAGACGTCTGTCAAAGAGTAACGATCTGAAGACACTTTACATACTAAGCTGGTCTCTTTTTGGGAGCTTCAATACAAACTCTTCTTTAGTTATACCAAGAATCATCTATCCAAGAGAATCTTGGCATATTTAAAATAATGACAAATGTTAGTACTCAAAAGACAGTTAGCGGACATACAATTGATACAATCTCATGTCATATTAAATGTCACTTTATTTATAGGTGCTTTTTTTCTGAACCTTTTTAAAATTCCTTTACTACACCATATTATCGTGAAAGATACAATGTGACTTTTAAAACAATAATTTCTGTGGCTGGGAAACTTGTTGACACTCCGGAAGCACTGATCTGTGTCAAAACAAATGGCTTTGGGTTGATAGAACGGGTCATGTGATGTGGCTAATCAAAACAGTACACAGAACTATGTCCTGCTAAACAGGCTTCAAGCCAGCACCCAATATTACGCCCCAGAAGGAGAGGCATATCGCTGCGGCCAGGAGCCAAATGTCGAATGGGAGGGGCAATGTCGAGTGGGGGGGGGGCAATGTTGAGTGGGGGAGGCAAGGTCGAG
>JAODKC010000051.1:3932345-3945594 GCA_026777985.1 Mormyrops attenuatus | reverse complement strand
TAATTCACCGCAAGGCATCTGCCCCCCCCCCCCCCCGCCCCAGTGCATGGACCAGCATACTGTAATGAATCAGGATCCCGCATCGGCTTTTGTTTGCTGGTAACAGGAAGGAAAAGTTTGTCTGTCTGTTTGTTTGCTTGCTTGTTTGATATTTCTTGGCCACGGTTTAGTGTCAATGGTAACATATGTCCACGGGAGGTAAATTGAGTGAAATGTAAAAACAATAAACACCATTTTAACAATAATTCCGTACGGGAAATTTTTAGATCTATAGCGTTATATGTATCGGATGTATCAGGTTGCAGATGTATCAGTTCTGTTTTCTGCCCTTCTTTTGTATTTTGGACGCCTGTGATCCGCTTGGTCCTTGCTTCGCTTTCCCCTTTAAATTTTCCCCCAGCCTGGGAAATTGCTCTACCACCAACATCAGTAGCCGCTGCTCCTTGATGTTGTGGTAGCGTGTGCGCATGCGCCCCACATTGGAATTACGGCACTGGTAAGAATAAGTTGGAGCTCGTCTGTCTTCACTGAAATCCAAAATCATATCAAAACTATGGCGATGCTGAGAATTAGAAAAAGAAGCTATTTCGGCATTTGGACTTTTCCTTTAATTATGGCCGTTGTTTGTGCGCAGAGGTGAGTGATTAGATGATTCGTACTTTCTCCGCGTGCATGTACTATATATTACTTGCAAATGGACATAGAAACATCTTTAACTAAGAATGCATCTCCCTTTCTTCTAGTGTCAATGACCCTAGCAATATGTCACTCGTCAAAGAAACTGTGGATAGACTGTTGAAAGGATATGACATTCGCTTGAGGCCAGATTTTGGAGGTAAATCGAATCGTTTCATACAGACACTTATTTAATGCAATGGTGTTTTATTTATAAGCATGCGTGGCTGTTTCTTGATTTTTGTGAATTGCCAGATGCAAGAGCTCATTTTAAAGTGAAGTGCACGTTGCTTCCGACCGTGAAGGTAGCGGGCCAGGCTATCCGATAACGTACAATGTTCATTTGATAGAGACATCGCTTAAACCACAACGAATTGTATGCTGTTTTAATGCGTAGTTTACGCCGATGGCATGTTAAAACTTGCACCGATTTAATATGAAATTCAACTTTTGCAATACAGCGATTATCTTTTTGTGTCCACCCACGATAACGTGCGTCTGCCTGTTACTGTATGCGAAAATACACTTTGATCATCTTTTACGGTCAGGCTGTAAATGTCCATTGCAATTTTAAGGATGTTAATGTCAATGGTTTTAACATGCGAAAGCAAAATACCTATATAGCCTACATAGTTTCTATGAAAGGGAGAAAGTAGTTTTTCATAGTGTTATCATTCTTATTTTATTAGAAAGATCGTGCAGTATTTTAGAAATCAACAATTGCATTCAGCACATGACGTTAACTCACCGATGTAGTGGATATTTATTACCTGGATGCGGATGAGATACAGATTATTGGCTAATGCACGGCGTATGGGGGTGTTTCATATCGGAAACGCATGCAGGCAATGTGGCGAATTTTTAAATAAATGAACAAGTTATTAACGTATTTTTGCGAACCCTTTTGTTTTTTCCAGGTCCCCCGGTGGGAGTAGGAATGAATATAGACATTGCGAGCATAGACATGGTATCTGAAGTCAATATGGTAAGTACACCATTCAGTTATCTTTACCTCGCCAGTCCTTCCTTCGGTACAATTTCTGAAATGTATAGATCACGCAGATACAAACATAAACGGGATACACTGTCTCCCCCCCCCCCCAACTCATTATCTATATTGGACGGTGCACCGTTGATTCATTCGGAAGGACTGGCCGGGGTAGACAGGGCTCGTCTCCTTGAAACGTCTTACGCCGGGCTGTTGAATCACTGGCAAAGTGGCATGTACTTGATCGTATTTGACTCTATTGCGATTTATTACGGAGAAAAAGCAATACCCATGGAAATACGCTGCCCTTCGAAAACAATTACACGGCTTACGTGAGCACTGCGAGTGTGTGTGTGTGTGTGTGTGTGTGTGTGTATTTTTTTCCTCGTACTCATAGCACATTGCTGTTCTGGTCGTGCATACCAGCAATCTCTTGTGTTTCATAATGGGGCTTTCTTGAAGGGCAGTTCATAGTGTTAAGTCAATCCTATGAAATACCAACAACACATTTCACATTTTATGGCCTTAAATAATTTAAAAGGACGGGCCATCGTACGGTGCTCACGTTAGAACGGCGGACTGCCAGTGTTACACTTGCGGGAACATATGTTTCAATGACGCCGCACTTCAGTGTGCTTCACAGTGGCCAAAGTTTTGCCTCATGCAACAGCTTCCCCTAGTGGTAGTTATAGAAAACGCAATTAACCATTGATCTCCCTAAAAACGGATCGAATAATCAACATTCATACGTCAAAATGTGCTGAGCCTAAAAGTGGGCGAATGCACCAAAATCCAAATTAAATGTAGGCCTATTTTAGGTTTTACTCCTTATTTTTGTAGCTTTGTTTACTTATTAAGTGGATTTAGTGTGTATTTGCAATCTAATCGTTTAATGCAATTGTTCTCCGGAGTCTATAGTAAATGCATTACTTTCCATGATCAAAATTTTGAATTGAAATCTAATTATGGGAAGGGATTTTAAAGGATTTTATAACGGAATTTAGTTGGAATGCTTCAGGCCTTTTGAAAATTGAACTATTGACCTGAAATAATACTACAGTTTCAGAATTTGTGTCTCACCAGACATCTTTTTCATCCACTTAATTATTTCACATCCTGGTGTTTGATATGTCTACATGCTTGTGTATGTAAAATGTCAAGAAATAATGTTGGTGCAGTACCCATGTTATGTTATATCTATTGCTTATTATTGATAATTGATTTTTAATGACTTCAAGGCTGTATGATTATTGTAATTGCTATGATTGTTACCATGGCTACTGATTGTTTTCATATTTCTTTTTTGTTTAATGTAAAAGTCCATTGATCATATTAATTCCATTTTGTAGTCTTTAGTATTTGCCACACAAGACACCGAAAACAGTTGGTGTTCGTGGCATGAATTATTCAGTGTAATGAGCATTTCTGCTTTGTGACATACAAGAGAAACGATGTCCAACCACTCTTTCCTGTAAGCCATGTTGAAAGTCTGGATATATACCTAAATGTTTTTAATATTTAGGCTCCTAATGACGGACTTGTCTTTGTGCTTGGGCATCCTGCTGGGTTATTGTTTGAAGATAATGATATCGCCATCAGCACTTTGAATATACGACCTCAGCTCTTTATTCTGTAATCCCAGATTGCAGGAAATGGTTGTACATCTCTCATTGGTCCATATCTGTTTTTATTTTCATTTCTGAACACAGACCCAGCATCTGCAGTCATCGTGCACTGAGTAGTACAGCTGACACATTTGTACGCAACTAAAAATGAATTTTCAAAGGAACCCATATGCAGCGAGTCAACGAGTGTTGTACAGTTCAGAATAAATCCATGATCAGCTCTTACAATGTTACAGTGAGTTCTATAATTAACTAACAGACTGGGTTCTACCACAAAGTGTTAAACCACTTGCAGACATGGTTCCCTGTGATTGGAATACATATGAAATTCCCAGCAGGCCTGCTGAAAATTCAATCCTACGATGTATATACTTGCAGCAGCTTTCCACGTCAGCTTAGTGATTCCTGAATCCTGAATTCTCTTTTTGGAACTTCTGGTTGCCAGTCGGACTCGATGACTTTCCCAAGCCTAAGTAAGGGACACGGATAACCACTAAAGAGGGGTCTCCTTTGATCTGTGACCCTGCAGTCTCTGTGTTAAGATTAAAGTAGGGTTCTTCTTTACATCTGCACCACATCCTATGGAGAGATGAGCAGACTCTGCACTGATACCTAACCTCTCTAGTGACCTTGGCAAACAAGTGTCTGTCCTCCAATTTTCACCCCGCCTTATGTGTTTTGCCTCTGTCCGTGGCGGTTCTCTTTGCCTCCAACCACGTAAACTTACTCGATCCAGTTAGATGTCGAGATATTCAGCTGTTTGGTTTATGGAAAGCGGAGGAGCTTTCGGTTAGATGGCCTCGTTGTTTACTCAAAGCTGTTCAATCCTCATGCCCCATATAGAGGCATTTTTAAAGATGCTCTTTGTGTTGGTAACATTTTGCACAAAAAAAACACAAAAACTCTTAGGGCTATGTGAGTGCCTGGGAAATATCTGCCCGATGCATGTGTGAGCCTGACCTCACATCACAGCCTGCTATTTTGGGAGGGGGGGGGGGCACGGGCAAGTGCTGCTGGAGGTTAGGTCATTCTCTTTGGATGTTTTGGTGGGTGAGTGACAGAATGTGACTAATATAATGGGAGGAGAGCAAAGGGCAGCGTATGATTTCGGTTTTGATATCCAGACATTTGTGATTGTTTCTATCACCCTGTCTTTTGCTTCTCTCTCTTTGTGTGGTCGCTTGTGCATTCCGAGCTTGGGTGATAAACATCTGAAACCAACTAACACAGAACAACCAGTGCGGAACAACCAATATGGTTAATTGGAAAGTGTGCGGTCCAAGGTCTGTGCCATGGGGTATTTTTAAGGAAGCTCTTCTTTTGTAAAACTTTTAATGCAAAAATAAATAAAGAAGCCCTGAAAGCCTATCTTAAGGGATAACACCTAAGAGATCCACCGAAAAAATACCGATCTGCAATTTAAGTTAAGATGTACAGAATATATATTTCCACCAGAAAACATCCAGCTCACTTCAGGCTTCGACCCATTAATACAGCTCCACATGCACTAAAGTGATTACAGGTGCTATATTGAAAGTAGAACAACATTCATAGAACCAGCAACCTCCTGTCAGGTTCCACATCTCGCCTTCATTCTGAACAAGACTCTGTGTCTTTGCATATCTTTGAATGTGACTTTTTAAATCACTTTTTAAAAAATGGAATTCATCATGAAACAAGAGCGATTAACGTTACCCTCCATCTAGACTCTTGAATTGTTATCTATGTAATTAATCTTCGACAGTAAGCTTTTAAGAACATCTGTACACTCGAGAGATTCAGTAGAATAGAAAATGGGCTTATTTTCTCCTAGCCTCTTGAAGGTGACTGAACCCCAGCACTGGAACAGCGTTTATTAAGGTACTGAATTTAAACTTACAATTCTTCCCTGGCTGATGTTATCACATAGCATTTAGCCTTTTCTTCTTTAAATGCACCTGTCATTTTACTGTATATAATGGAGCTAGCCTCTCCAAAGATTACTGGATAAGGAAGCAGAATCCGGAGTCTCAGAAACTCAGATGCAGTCTTTCGTTTTCAGCCAGGCTTCGCCAAGGAATGGCATTCAGATTTGGTTCAGATACCGTCTCAGTTTTCTTCTGCATTTTTTCTTTTTAACGTGGTTCTACGTTCTGGTAAATGTGGCAGCTAACATACGTTTTGTTTGTCATCTGCAAAGTGGGATCTGGGTTCTGTTTATTGACGTGGTCGGTATTAGTGAAAATGTAATATCTGTTTGAGTGATATAATCATTTTCTAGCGCTATAATTCTCCAATAGACAGTAAGTTCAAATGGATTCAGGTTGTAGTGCCTTTTTATCATCCCTTTCCATTGGACTTTGAGGTTTTTTATAAAAGCGGCTGTCTCCGTTAATACCTTGTTGTACCATTTTGGATTAAATGCTGGATTAAATTAAATTTGCTGCTGTTTTGTATGATTGGTATATTAGAAAATAAAATAATAAAAAAAACCTGAAATTGTTGCATGTACCAACAATTTTATCAAACAGCCATAAATAAGCCCCCAAAACTTGTCTTTGGTCAAGCTGTGAAAGAGTTTTTATGTCCAGAATTATGGCTATGAAAAGGCATTGGGGCAATTTGCACAACGTACTTGATGGCTGCTTAAGTACAGTGAGATCTCTGCATCTTTACTGCTCTTCAAACTGCAATGAAATACTAGACAAAATCTATATAGCATTCTGCTGCAATGATACACCTTAATGTTGATGTTTTAGTCTGTGTCATACATCGCTCTGGGGAAGCCTTATCGTCATACCAGCCACGCCCCCTGGGGATTCCGACCGATAGGGCTTCCCTGAGGTGATGAGCCCTATCGCCCCGTTTTTCTGGTTTTGCCGGTTGCTCCGTTTTTAGACACACCTAACCCAGCTGTTTCAAGTTTTCTCTTGATCAGTACTCTATTTCTGGTGACCTGGTTTGTTGATCTATGCGAGATCTTCATGGCTTGCCCAGTTTAGGTTGCAATTTTCCCTGTTTCCGGTTCCCTGTGTCCGGTTCCCTGTGTCCGGTTCCCTGTGTATCGACTCCTGCTTAGCCTCCTATATTCAGTGTTTCTGCCCATCGCACTCAGTGCCGACGCCGATCGCCCGACCCTCGCCTGGAACACTGACCTCGACTTTTGCCTCAACCCTCCTGGAACCGACACCCATCACCTGACCCTCGCCCCGGATTACCAACCACAGTCTTCGGCTCTCCCCCCGGTTACCTTACCCTGAAACTGATGTGCGTCAGTGTCTATCTTCTGAAACATACAACAGTATGCTCTTAAAAGCCTGACAATCTAATAGCACAGACCAACAGAAAAGCATTTAGAAAAAATTGGTTTAAGGATCATTTGCCTGGTATATGTGCTGTAACGTGAATTGCAGCATGTCAACAAACATCTACATTAAAAGGTTTCCATCTCCTCACAGGTCAGCTTCTTTGGGTGGCCTCACATATCTGTGGTCATGGGTTCGGTTCCTGCCCCATCTCTTGTGTTCTTTGCTGCCTAGGATCGGTAAAATTCTATCACATTTCAACTCGGGGGCTCTCTTAACTCCATCCCACCCACTTTTTGTCCCCCCCCCCTTCTGAGAAAGCATAATAGGCCAGATCCTGGAAGTGAAGCCGCATGTCGTCAGCCTTCAACAATTTCAGTATCACCGGCCCACGTGTTCTGAATTGAACGTGATCGTCACATGAGGAGGGGTATTGACCTGAGTATGTTCAGACACCCAGTGTGTGCCACCCCCGTCATTGTTTTCCCCACCTGGTGATAACAGTGACAGCTGACAGTCAATCCAGTTGGAAGAATATATATCTTTTTATGAGACGTGTGTAAGTTCCTGCTTCAAAACCAGCGTAGGGAACCTGACAGCCGCGAATGCCGAGTGCTGCATCGTGACGATCAGTTGCGTCTGGAAAATGGGCCTGACATCACACCTAGAGTCTGTCCAGGACAGGGACTGCTGGGTGGCCGCAGGAGCCAAAGGCAGAAGTCACCTTTAAGTCAAGACCCATTAATTTCTGGCTTTATATCCAAGTACATGACATCTACCCTTCCTGAGGCCTAAGGAATAGATTATACCTCCTGTGTGCCTCCTCCATACTTTTTCATGTCTTCATGAAAAAGTTTGCCTCTGTTGTGAAGGGTGTGGTGTGGCTCAGTGGGTCAGAATGCCATGTTTGTGAACGGATGGTCATTGGTTCTAATCCCACCATTGACTGAGTAATATCACTGTTGGCTCTTTTCTCTCCAATTACTCTTGCGACTGGCCAATTTGCCGTCTCAAAAGTAGGTTCCTCTGGATGCAAGTGCTGAATAAGTACATATACAAAGATGTTTTTTGCTTTGATTTCCTGTACGTGGGAACATCCCAATGAGGGATGGTGAAGGGTTAAATCAGACTGCTACAGCCAACCAAGGCTAATAATTTGTAGTCTGCCATTGCTGTCGGTACATTTACCATGACTGGTTGTCTGTTGATTTTTAATCGAGGGGCTGCTCTTCGCCTGAGAGCTTCTGGCTTGGCGGTTTGTGTTTCCGCAGCACCTCAGAAAAGCCCTGGTCCTCACTTTTACTTCCAAAGCACGTTTTCCCAGCACGTTAGCCAGAAGCGGAGAGACCGGAGAGAAACGGTACAAAATGCTGAAGCGCTTTTCCCGTTGCGCGAAGTGAAGCGCTCTGTGCCGTGGGGAAGAGACCACATGACCGCCTCCATTATACAAAACACTCTCAACATCAGGAGGCTCCGAGTCAGTCTGTGGCAGCAATTAATGTCAAGTAGTAACTTCTGAGCTCCTGTTCCCTTGTTTCATTTTAGCCGCTTTGATTCAATGTGGGGAAAACATAATATACCTCTGCAGCCTTGTGTGTGCTTCCATCATCTCAGCTAATGAGACAATATCGGTGTGTTCATTCCGAGAGGCAATTATCCCGGGATGGCACCGTCGTGTTGGCAGATGAAGTTTCCATTTGAACATTCATGGATTCATCAGTCGAAAGTTACGGCGACTTTTAATGCACCCGGAAAGTGCCTCGTTCGTCTTTCACGCCGTTGGAGGCTTGTTTGTCTAGGGTCCTTCCTTTTCTCGGGTAATCAGAGAAGCCCTTGACGTCTTAGTCTTCCTGTCTCAGGCGGTCCCGATTGGATATAAATAAAGCCTATATAAATAATTTTCTCTGACATAAACAAGGAATCCCCCAGCAATCCCAACCAGCAGAAGTGGTTGGAAGATGTATGGATGGAAGAGCAATGAATTATTATTATAACAAGTAAAATTTAAGTTTATTCTAGTATGTAGTTGTTTTTATTTTAGAACTCGGTTACTTGAGTGTTGTAAAGAAGCTGATTTCTGATGAGAATGGGTTCAGCTCCAGGTACGGGGTTGTGGTGAGGTCAATCTTTTGCAAGAAACACGGGGCACAAGGCCTATGTCACCCTGGATGAGGTGCCAGTCCAATGAAGGGCACTTAGACTTATATTTCATGGGCAATCAAAAGATGCCAGTTTGCCTACCTGTATGTCTTTGGTCTGCAGGGTAACATGCTAAAATTCTACCGACACAGGAAGTGGGATTGAATCCCCCAGCCCTGCCGATATGAGGCACCACTACTACCTGCCCATGCTGTCCTACCCTTTAGATCCGAGTGATTAAAAATTTTAATGAACCCCGTGGTACAGAAGTTACTAGAGAGCCCAGAGGACTGCACACGGCAACGTCGATTGGAAGTCATGACCCACACCCTCAAGTAAATCACCCAACCCTCAGCTGGGGGAACATTCCGGGTCAATTACTGATGATACGCAATCATCTGCAATCACCGCTAACGAGCGGTTCTGAGTTTAATTAAACAAAGTTGGCTGTAAAGCGACAAGTCGACAGCGAGCAGAAGACAGGGGCCTCTTTAGCACCTGAACTGTAAGTACCCCGCTGTGGGCTCAGCGACTTTGTGAAACACTGATTGGGTATGTGGTAGTTCAAGCGTCCAATCAGCTGGTTGGCTGAGTGGGGGCGGGACCAAATGAAACCTAAATGGTTCCTTCTCAGTTTTATGAATGTTTACTGATGGCTTGGGGATTAACAGACATGAAAGCCTGTTGCTATCTACTCTATAATGACAACGTTTGCCATCCATAAGCTGAACCTTCGAGTTTAGGGAAGGCGCGTGAAATTAGCTGATATCTATAGAGGGGATGTCCTACAAATGCAGCCAAGCTTTAACGGGAAACAAGCAGGGATTTTTTTAGCATTCCTGTATTCAAATAATTCTACTTTTTATACATTATCTGGAAGCTGGAAAGGTAACTGGTAGTTCACAGGTAAATACGGTATATTCTTACACGAGACGCTAACACGTGGAATATAAATGTACTGTAGGTTCCTGGATGTAAGGGATGTGTTTCAGAGCATGTAGATTGTTTTCACGGATGAATGGGATTGTGTTGGAAGTGAGAAAAGCTGCACGATGCGGTCCATACTGCCTGTTCGCTAAGGCCATTAGCTATCAAGGATTTACTCAATATCTTGGCTTCACTTTAGCTATTTGAAATTTCACTCTCTTTGCCATTAGTGGTGTGTTCGCTCCTCTTCTTTTATAGCTTTTTATGTTCTTAAGCCCTGTAATTGTGAGCCTCTAGCTCAGGTTTGGGGGCATATACAGGGGCGGGGCCACAGGGACATTTGCCCCCAGCTGAAAGCTGATTGGCCTCGATAGTGCCCCTCCCCTGTCACTCACCGATTGAAAACATATCATTGGCTAATGATGGGTTGCCGCCCACCACATGAATCATGGCCCTGACCTAGAATCGATCCTGCTTCAGTTGCTCTCTGATCCGCGTCGTTTTCGTCACTTTGGTCAAAAGCACCTGCTAAATAAACATCGTTGTAATTCTGCTTGGCACACTCCCCGTCTTTCCTCCTCTGGTCTTGAAAGGTCTTTGATCGCTGTAAACAACCGCGGATCCCCAGCACCAAAATGAAGTTCACTCCAATTTCCTGCCACGGATTTTGATTAGACATTCAGCAATGCTTTTTCATTTCCATCAAACTAATATCTTTTAATGAGTCATAGTACATTTTTGCATGGGCCCTATATCATTGGCGAGTTTTCCTTATTAACGCAAATGGCCTGTAACTCCAATAATGCTTTACCCGTTAAATGTCTGATTTGTGTACTGTTTGCATTAGCACTATTAAACATATTGAGATCCAAGCAGAGCCCGATGATGCTTCAATTACCATCTGGAACCATCTGGTACCTTCTCTTGGGTCCCAACCTAAATGCCGGGAGACGCACGGTTCTCTCTCAGGTACTTCCAGAAATGGGTAATATTTCAAATATGTATCTTAAGTTTTGTAATTTGCATTTTCAATACATGAATATTCACAACTTGATTTCAATGCATTATCTCATATTCATACTTGTAATTTCATATTGATAATTTACATGAATATACATTAACAGCACTGTGTTTACAATGCATTTTTTATGGTTTGGTTTTACTTTTAAAACATATGTATGTTATCAGTTTTACGTCCAAAGTTCTCTGCAAGGGTGTTTTACATTTGCAATGAATTTAACATGCTAATTTTTTGCATGCTAATTTTCCATTTATTTAAATGGTTTAATATTTTTTTTACATTTATATATTGTTATGTGTTATGCAACCTGAAAAACAACTGTTAATAAAAATGTAATGCTTCTCTTTCTCTTTTCACTCTGGGAAAACTGCTAAAAACTAATTACTGAAGTGTCAGAGGGACTTTGGGTCCAGGTTTGATTTGGACCTGATGTTCTAGATCAGGGGTCACCAGCCTTTTTGAAACTGAGAGCTACTTCATGGGTACTGAGCAATAAGAAGGGCTACCAGTTTGAAACGTCCTCCTAAACTTATCTAAACTTCATGTGTAATAAACATATTTTAAATGCTTTTTTTTAGATATTGTCATTTTCAAATCTATATAAATGCAAATGTGATTAAAGAATCATAGCAACAGGATATAATTAAATTTTAGACGCTGCTCACTGGTGAGTTGTGCTATTTTTAGAACAGGTCCGCGGGGGGCTCGTGGTCCTTGGGGGCATCCTGGACCGCGGGCACCATGTTGGTGACCCCTGTTGTAGATCGTCTGACCTCTGATACTTCACAAGCACAGTAAACATTAAAAAAAAATCAGGAAACGGAACCTAATTAATGTTGTTTCCTATTGCAAATTGCAAACCGAAAAAAACGCCCCAAAATAGACTTGTGTTGTTGGTTCAGTGTTCAAGCCAGTAAGTAAATGGGAATATGTATTTTACGCCCCTGCTGCTGAGTCACTTTCTGTAAAAGTTCAACCTCTTTCTCTATTTTAAAGAAATGAGTTTAGACATGGAATAGAAATCCTGAAGCACAGTTCGTGTCGTAGCGTGATGGTACGTAGCTGGCTGGCTTCAAATTACTTACCACCAGCGGAAAGTTAATTGGAAATATTTTTTTGCATAAACTTTTGTAATAAAGTTGTCTTTCTGTCAAAGTGAAAAATAGGGCTATTTTGCAGATGTACGCTTGTGTGGCCGACACAAAGCCACGAAATAAAACAACGGCTTTGAACACCTCTCCCCCAAATATATATATGCTTAAAAGTTTGAACCCCTCTCAAAATTAGCTCCCCGATCGGCAAAATTTCCTGAGCCCCCTCCCCCACGATCATTAAAACCTTCTCCTTCTCTTTGCATCAGGACTATCTCTGACTGTACCGCGTGGAAATCATCATTTAAATAATATGTCTGAAATATCATACAAAAAAATAACCTAATCACTGCAATTTAAGGATTTACAGGCTTGTAGTTCCTCTTGAGCATCATTGTTACGGAAATCTGATAGTGTTCCGTAATGTCACCCACCACTGCTAATCTTACAGGATTTGGCACGCGGCTGACATTTTTAGGGGCAGAAAGGTGTTTATGTTTTTGTCATGTAGAATGAAAGCAGATGAAGGTCTGCGCATGTACTTTGTGTGTTATGGGGCAGAACATGATAAGAGATTGAGTGTGGAGCAGATTGCACAGGGGGTGTCCAGCTGGCAGAGGGGCTGAACGTCTTATTCTCGTACCTTGACACATAATACCTCTGCAAATGCAGGCTGCTGCTAAGGAGACCCTATGGCATATTGCAAAGTAAATTGTTCTTTGATGGATTGTCTCGGTGCGCGCTCACGCTCGTCTAAAGAGTCACATAAATGCCTGCACGCCCGGGGCCGAGCTAGCGACGATGTCGCCGGTATTGACAGTGTGTCGTAACTTAGCTCATTACGTGGCTGTTTCTCGGTTCGTGTCCCCTCGGGGCAGTTAATAACGATACCGGTGTTTGCGGCTGGAAGAGGCCGGTTTTCCGCGGTGAGGCAGAACGCGGAATCCAGCGGTGCACCTAACGCGGCCGCGCCCCGGCGCGCTCCCGAATGCGCGCTCCCGAAGGCGCGCCACGTTGCGCATTGATAATCTCCCACCTGTCCTCTCCCCGCGCCCGATAATGGCACAGCCTGCGCTGCGAAACGGATTAGGCGGGGTGACAAACGAAAGTGGGTTAATCGGCATCGGCGCTACTCTCCGTGCTCCAGAAAGCACGCCTTTTTTTTTTTTTTTTATTGATAATTATTTTTATTTTTCACACCGTTTGCGTGGCGCTTGTTGGAGTGCCCGGTGAGTGTTCACCAGGCCGGGGTGGGCTTGTTCTGCGCCAGTCCTCCTCACTTAACCGCCCGCCGTGCCTTTCCCCTTCTTTCAGTGATAATAATAATAAGAAGAAGAAGCAGCATCCATCCATCCAACAACTTATGTGGGGGGAGGGGGGCATGAAGTCTATCCCACAGGAGTGTAGGCGGGATTTAGGTCTGGAAAATCAGCTCCCCCACTCGCCTCAGGCAAGTAATTTAAACGAAGGGGAGAACAAAAAAATCTATCTATCTATCT
>JAODKC010000051.1:3921214-3932245 GCA_026777985.1 Mormyrops attenuatus | reverse complement strand
GGAAAATCAGCTCCCCCACTCGCCTCAGGCAAGTAATTTAAACGAAGGGGAGAACAAAAAAATCTATCTATCTATCTATCTATCTTCCATCTATCTATCTATCTATCTATCTATCTATCTATCTATCTATCTATCTATCTATCTATCTATCTAATCTCTTCATCAGTAAATAAGGAGCTGAGTGGGGCAGAAATGACCCCACCTGCTCCCGTACGGGCCCTGCATGACATTTCCAATCCTACTTTGCCAATCCATCTCAGTTCACCCCAAGTTTAGAGAGACAGCCAAGCGGAAAAACAATGTTTGCCGCACATCAGCTCACTGTGTCTCGGGAAGTGGGATGACACTTTTTTCCGGTTCGCGTAAGAGTGTTTATTTTTAGAAATTTAATCAAGATAACATTTATAGACTTGAGCGCAAATGAGTCGCCTGCCGTTATTCTCAGACGTTGCGTTATCGCTGCAGGACGGGGCTCGCGAATACATCCTCGTGCGAGTCAGAGGGTTCGGGGGTGACACGGTGCATGTGGAAGCACCATGACAAGATGTCACGAGAAAGACACGTGTCCCCGGTCCCCTTATCCATTACGCTCCAAAAGATCATCCCTAATGTCATAACTTTGCAGCCAGAGATTGGGATCAGTTTTGTTTTGGTTTTTTTCCTCATAATGGAAGTGATTTGTCAAGCAGCAGATTGTCTATGTTACTCATGTGATTGATCATTATGAGCATCGGCGCATGTGGGATTTGGGTCTCTCACCTCACTGTTGCAAACTGATAAAGGGTTCTGTCATTTCCACAGCCTTTACTCAGTACCCTGCTCCACATATGGATGCATATCCCACCCATCCATCCATGGGAGTAAAATATGAGGGGCGGGAGGGTTGTAATCACCCCAATAATCAAAACCAGCCGATACAAGCCCCCGGACACCTTAAATGGGTGGAGGCCTCAACCCCTCCCCAATACTTAAAGTTATGCCCTTGTATCCATCCATCCAGTCATCTATCTATCTATCTATGTAGGTGCACTACCTTAAATGTCCATTTCACCAGAATTCCCCTTAAAAACAGTTCTTCTGTTGCAGGAGTTAAAATATACCAGAATTTCCATCATGAGTGACAAAGAAAAAGAAGAATTCCTTCCTCCTGTTGTAGCCCTCTACAATGTCCTGGCCCCCCATCCAAGGTGTCCCTTTTGGTACCCCCTGTGCTGCTGGGACCCTGTGCTCCATATGTGGTCATGGAAGATGGGGGGGTGTTTGTGGAAATGTCTGATCGCTGGTGATGCGACTACACAAGAATGTCAGGGGATGCTTTCCTGGGATTGTTCCTATTTGGAACGTCAGCAAACGAGCTTCGGTGCTCGTGCAAGCAGCCCTAACATCTACAACTGCATCTCAGTGGACATCCATACAGTGCTCAGAGTGGCTGTGAAGTAGCAGATGGCAGAAGAAGCAGGTCTCACTTGGCATGTCCTTTCTGAGATCTCAGCCATTCCACCATCGCAGCATGCTGTCACACACCTTCAACACACTGCATATGTACTCTTTTTTGCAGTAAAAGTTAAATTTTTATAGGTGAGGAAAAGGTGCTTTTCAAATATCTGGTATCAGCCTGGTTTTGTCTTTACGGCCATAATTTTTAAAAGTTATAATTGTTTCAAAAAATTATATTTTGTGTATGCAGCAGCACGTCAGATATTATATATACTATGAATGAATGAATTCTTTATTATTGTGCCTTTCACATTCTTTGCCCAGCCCACAGGGGCTTATAAGACCCCAAAAGCATAACATTTTTTGTACATAACATCTAGCCTAATAGCTGAAAATATATATAAGTTCATATTTTACATATTGTACGTCTGAAAAATTATGCATATATACAATATATATACAGAAAAATTAAGTATCACCCATAATTACATAAAAATAAATACCCAAAACGAAATGATTTATGTAATGCTTTACTACAGCCGTTTGCAGTGGGGCCAATGCTCTTGTCTGATATTGCTCCAGTCTTTTAGTTCAAGAGTCACAAAATCGCTGAGTTTCTGGTTTGTCCGAGACCAAAACAAGTGAGAAGGAGAATGAGCTGAATGCAAAGTAAGGTGCTTCTGGGCAAGTGTCTGCAAGAGCAGCCACACCAAATCCCTCACAAAAACACTCCCTGCTTTTCAATTATTTAGGCTGCAGCAGCGATTAAGGGAGTAACTAAGGGGAAAGAGTGAAAGAAAAGAAGGAGGGAGAATGGTATTCTTCAGCGAGTGAGTCATCGTACCGATCTGCACGCTTTTATTTTTGTGGAAACGGATTGAGAACACATTTCAGATTTTGAAGGAGGCGGGGCTAGGCGGGATATTTTTAAAAATGTTTTTCTCTGAATATATTTTTACAGCAGAGCGGTTGGTACAGTTGTGATGAAGGATGTGGGCTTGAAGGTTGGCAAGTTGATTCGGGAGAAAAATAATGAAATGCTGTGGAAAAAAAAAGAAGTTTAACTGTCGAACGAGCTTATAAACAATAGACTAGGTCAGCCTCGTGTTGTACGACTTAAACCTTGGATGTAAGATTCTCTGTTTTTGTAGCAATGAATTCCACTCGCATTTTAATGACGCTAAACTTATAGCCTGATTTCAGATGGCTGCATGGGGGTGCTGGGGGGGGGGAGCAATGGGATTTGAGTAGATGTTCCTTTGCCACAGAAGGCAGCAGTGTTTTCCCACGTTGTGCTTTAAGCTTTTTGGACCATTTCACTCAATGTGCTATAATTCCAATATATATGATATATTCATGGTTGGATGGATAATGCATCAATGGAGAGGCATTATTATAAGCATAACTTATGTTGAATCACCTTATTGATATGTGATATGCGGCAGTTAAAATTACTGACTTGACTTGATGACTCACCCGGTCCTCACGTACTCCAGAGAACTTACTTTAAATTTCCAGTTCACAGAAATATTTTTAAAGACGTATCCGGTAGACTGAGTGAGTGTTGGAAATTTGTTGCAGCATTGGGTGCGCAGATTGAAGATGGATGGATGGACGAATGGATGTCCTGTGTTTGTGTTTTGCGGATTTGTTTGTGGATCACAGTGAGACTCTCAGGCTCCTGAAGGCTCACGCAAAGCTGCTCCTTTCAGCTGTGAAAGCCTCTCCAGGTCCTCGGAGATTACGTTCCAGTCGCGGGCCGAGTCCAGAGTCCACTCCCTCCCCGTCGATCTGAGGAGGCACAATCTGAGAGCTGAACCACCTGACGCCAATCTCGACCAGTCCCTAAGCCCCTTTTGCTTTTAGGTCACTCCAGCAGGGAGGAAATATTGCTTCTTCAGGGGTGTCCTTTTTTTCAAGAAAGTGTGCCGTTAACGGTAGCCCGGAATGCACATGATCCGCGCGAACGGTATTTGACAGAGCAGACCGGAACATGGCGGTCCCGAAGAGGAAGGGACTGGCCTCGTTCTTCCGAGCCGTCTGCGTGAAGTTTCACGGAATCGCAAGCCGGCTAGCCACACTCTGGGCCTTTCATTATCCAGGGAGCAAATGTAGGCTGTACATTTCGGTAGGATTTATGTAAGAAGGACATTTCCAGAAGGTGTCCAGTTCAGGACTTGCTGTGTGTGGGAGTCTGTGGATCAGGTTCAGTTATTAGATAGGGGGCTGATTTGGTATACACCCTGAGGGGAATAGACCAGAAAACACACGCACACCTCTGTATGACTGTGTTTGCTCTATCATCAGTTCCTTAAAGATATTCCCGTTGACTGATGAAACCAAAATATCACGATCATCGGGGATAGTTGAGTATCTCATATAAGCTACTGGCCAGATATTCAATTTCAGGTAAAACATGCCACAGGAATGCAAGAGAAGGTCTCCACGTGTGGCAGGAAAGCTAAGTGTGTAGGCTAAAGAGCAGAATTTAAGGAAGAACTAATGACGAAGAGGTTCTGTAACAGGCATGCGGGGTTTTGGCCCACGCAGGCAGTGACACAGCTGTCCTCCAGCAGAAGAACATTACACGCGCCCAGCCTCTGCACTGCGCCCCCATATCCAGGGTGCCATCGAAACTTCATAATTAACATACTGATAGACAAGACAATTTTACTCGTAGTCAACCGTCCTGAGACAGAATGTTCCAGAAAAGTACCTTTCATATTTTTTTTGACAACTCCCCCCCCCCCCCCCCAAAAAAAATTAAAGGCATTTTTGGCTATAAATGGGGGGGGGGGGGGGAGTGTAAATTAACCAGAGTGGCAATAACACTTCTGGCCAGCTACATGATCTGTTCCAGCTTTTTAGATCACTTTAGCGTTGTGTATGTTCACTTGCATTGCACTGATGACACAACTGGGATTTGTTCCTAAGAGGTATGTACTCCATGCATAAATTTCAGCCATTCATTATGACTCCCATAAATAGAGATACATCTAAAATATGAAATAATTTCAATTTTTGTGTCTTTTAAATTAACGGGATCTCAGATATGGGAGGGGCATCTGCTTGTGGAAAAATATGAGCAGAAAGTGGTAGGAATCAATCATTAAGACCTTTGGACTGGCTGAATTGTGTTAATACTAGACCATCAGCTGGTGGGGGTGCCGTGGAGCAGAATAAGAAACAATTATCCCCCCAATAATACTCACCATTCGGGCTGCTTGAAGCCAGTATGTCGAAGCACATCCTGTTATTTCTGCTTTAGTCTAAAAACCAAAACATTGTTATTCAAGGACATAACATAGACAGACTGTAGGTCTCAGTCACTGCAGGGTGTATGTGTTGTGGGATGGCGTGTCGTTTTAGTCACTGTCCTGAAAGTATTATGGTACACATGCTTTAAATACAGTTTCTGGTAACGAAGAGGGAAAATATATATCAATGTTTTGTTTGCAATGTTTTGGGTGTTGGAGGGGCATGTGTACCCTGGCAGATTTTGGGGGGGTGCAACACTTTACAGGGGCCTTTGAATATGTAAAAATATAAAACAATATAATGCCCAAGGTGACATTTTGTCAGGGGGGCCCGGAATTTCACTCTGCACCCCTGGCCTCCGGCCTAAAGGCTGACGCTTCGTAGCGTGAGAGACTCCGAACAGGAAGACCTCCGTAGAGACGGGAAGTGTGTCATAGGCCCGGTCAGAGTTTGCATTGCGGTCGTTGGGCTTGTTTATGCCTTCTTATGTCCCGTCTCTGGCGCCTCTGCCATGAAACGGATGACAGGGGTAGTTAGGGCCGGATTAGCCCCCCTCCCCCGCCCCCCCAGGTGCAGTTTTGAGAGCTACGCCTTAGGTCCTGGCTGAGTTCCTCGCCTGGGAAGCTTGGAAGGAGACACGTGCTCTGCGTGTGACTCCCGCCGGCCGTACGCATGTTCACAGGGAGCGTAGGTGTCCTTAACGTTTGGACACCATGCGGCGAATGCCATTCCGGGCTGGCAGATCCCGATCCCAGTCCAGCTGGCGTCTGGTTCTTCGGGGAGTCCGAGTATTTTGCTAAAGTGCTGGTTTGCCTCTCTGAAGCACATTTAACCGGCAGCATTGCAATACACAGAAAACAGCCATACTGCATAACTCCATCCATCCATCCATCCATCCATAAATACATCTTCTGTACCTGCTTGTCCTATTCAGGGTCACGGGGCTCTGGAGCCAATCCCCAAATCTACAGGAGCAAAGCAGGGCGCCATCCCATCATAGAGCTTAGTTCATACTTAAAACAACAATAGTTACCGCCCTAACCCCTCCCTCAAAACAGTCACGTTGCACCAAACAGCCCAGCACAGGTTGCCACACCATCGCAGGACCCTCACACAATACAAGTCCTGTTTCTGAATGCATAGAAGAAAAACAAAAGAGGGGCAGATTTGTTCATTTATTTTTTAATATATATATTTTGTTGGCATGTTTTTCTTTCTTAACCACAAAAGTACAGTACTGGGTCAAGGGTCAGGGGTCAGGGAGAAGCCAGCGCAGGACTTTTGATCGGCTTTGATGGTTTGAAGTATGCGATGGTGAGAAGGAAGCTGGGTCACTGTACGTAGGTACTAAAGAACCTTTATGTTAAACAGCCCCGTTACAAAAACACCCAAAATAGCTTGGGAGGAATTCTGGAATTCTAGTGATTACCTGTTACCTACGGCAACAAGCATGAAGAAATAGAGGAATGAACGAGATGTGATGATTGTCATTCTCCCGCCACTTTATGCGAGTTCCTTTTCAGTAGGTGGACCATTCCTTTCCGACTAGCTCTCCTTCAGCAGTAGCCTGCAATCTTCCTTTACTCTGAAAGCGTCGTAGTTCTATCCTCATATTCCCCAAGTCTCTGCGTCCCTCTGCTGCAGAAAAGCAGGAAAAGAAGCGCACACACTTCTGTGGGCTTGAGTATTTTAGTCGAAGCGAATTGGGCAAACTGACATTCCAGTTGGATTTGACCCCTAAGTGTCCATATGGGATCTTCACACCGCAGTGCAGCAGGGACACACAGCCAGCATCACTGCTTCCTCTTCCAGGTTCCAAATAGACGGAAATTCAAGAGCATTCCACCACCATCACCCCCCCCCCCCCCTCCTGCCCTCCCTAACGCCGAGTGAAAAGTGCCCCCACTGATGCCAATATTCGTTAGCATTCCCCTGCTGGAGAAACTGAACGATGCGGCATGACAAAATATAATAATTATTTAGCAGCTCTGATGGCGCAGCTTGAAAATTAACTACACAGCAGCTCTCGAACAGTACTGATGCAGGATCACGGTTTTGTTTTTTTGCTGTGCTAAACCTGTGCTATCCCTCAACCAATGGGAGACCGGCAGTGGCTGATCAACCAGTCAGAATAAAGGACTGACAGGTGATTCTGGTTAGTTGTATTGTTGATGAATGTCATTTTGTGGTCTTGGCTCTGTGTAAGGGTTGAGTATGGCTCACACACAACAGAGAGTAAGTCTTGCATTTGACAAATTATTGCTGTATTTTTGACTATTGTGTTGAGGGAGGATCAGTAAAAAAAAAGCTCGATTTTGTCGTCACATTCAGCCAAACGTCTTTGCCACGGTTTGAAGCCATTTTGTGATCCTGGCTGACCTGGTTTATTCCTATGTCGTCCTGGCAATGGCGATCAGCGTCGTGTTCCACGTGGCGTCGAACATGGCTGTAGCACTCGCGAAGCAAAATACTGATGGCAAAAATGAATTTCCGGATCTCCTGTGCACCTGTAAGACGAGCAAAATATTAAATGATATAGTGTGTTCCTGCGATTCCCGTGTCAAGCAAATAAGCAAAATTAATTTATAAAGCGCTTTATACAGACAAGCGCTGTACTGCACTAAAACACTTACAGTAAAACAACATAATAGAAGCAAAAGACTACTCAGCTCAATTCAATCACCTGCTTAAACAGTGTTGACCTCATGTATCTTTGCGTTGAACAGACACTAAGTTAACTCTGAGAAGGTGGCATTTCAAGCGTCTAGATGTGCGCCGCACCTCAGTGTGGTATTTCTTACTACAACCGTGAGCTTCTCTCTTACAAAGAACCGCTTAGTATATATGCTAAGCTGGAAACAAACACAGCCCCGGCTCAGGGGCAGCCTGGCACGGAGCGTTGTTAAACTTTTTAGGGAGCCGTCTTCCTATTAGTGGCAAGGGGGCAAAGGTGCGGCGTGCAGGACTCATACTGATTGGTCCCAGAAGGATCTTCTCCAGATCTTCCCCTTCCCCTTCTCTTGCCTCGCTTTCTCCGAGACTAATCCCGCCGCTTTCAACATGACATCGTTTCATATAAAAATAACTTGTGCCCCGGTGAAAACAGGTTTTATAAATTTTTCCTGGCCTGACCTCATCTGTGGGCCCAGTAACCTGCCTCACACCTGCTCTCTCTTGCAGGACTACACGCTGACGATGTATTTCCAGCAAGCTTGGAGGGATAAGAGGCTGTCCTACTCGGAGATTCCCCTCAATCTCACTCTAGATAACCGAGTGGCCGACCAGCTATGGGTCCCGGACACCTACTTCCTGAACGACAAGAAGTCCTTCGTGCACGGCGTGACGGTGAAAAACCGTATGATCCGGCTGCACCCGGACGGCACCGTGCTCTACGGCCTGAGGTATTACCACTCCGAGGTCCCGTAAGGTGTGACTTGTGCTTTCGTGTGTAATAATTTTATTTCTGTGTAGTTGACTGCGATGGTTACAGAACGATGCTGAATCACATTTCAGCATCATGATCAATTTTTTGAGACAGTATTTCTTGTCCCCATAACACACCAAAATCTGAAACTGAACTCTTTTTTTTTTTTTTTTAAATTTACCCTTCCAGGACGTCTTCATTTCATATTAAAAGTCCCTGATGGTGTTCATGTACTGCAGTCACATATGTAAATCAGGCAGCACGTGGGAGCATCTATCTAACAAGGTGTCTTATGATCTGTGCATGCGAGCTCTGTGACTATGTAAATTACGGGCGGCCCCAAGAAGCCTGTGGATATGCAATCCAATTAATATTTCAATCAGGGAGTTTCCATGAACCTGAAAATCCTTGGGAGAAGGGTATGTATATAAATGTATGCTGCATGGGCAATAGTGCAGCAATTTATCAAGGAGATTTGTAAGCAAATGCGATGTTTGAGTTCAGACTTGCACAGATGTAGATATGTTAAAAGCAGACCGGCTTCACTTTCCTGTCTATACTGACCACATCTGGACCTCTAATGCATCGCTCTGTAGATTGGGGTGCTCTTAAGAGATTAGAGCACGACGTCTTCAAGGACGTCAGAGTTGAATTTCAGCCTCATTAGCTTGTGGACGTGACGTCTTGTTCAGAGACTCCTAAAAGCCACAAGCCACACAGATCCCATAGTCTTTTTCATATGGCAATTGTGGCGATATTTCAAAGGACCATTATGTTCTGGAAATGGCCAGCACTAATGACGTTTCTGCTAATGTCAGGGTACTGGGAACAGAAGGAGCTGCTTCAATTTGGCGTGTGTTGCCTCTTGATCGTATCTGACTTGAGCCGCTAAGTAATTATGTTTTGCAATGCAATTAGCCAATTGTTTCACAAAATGATTCATTGATTATTAAAACAACTACAACAGATTCCATCCTATCACGGGGATGATAGCACAGAAACCGAGGGATGTGAAGGGTCTGTATTGATTTACAGGCTGAACTTGAAAACATTATTTTGGAAACTTTTTTCTTGCAAACAACTGGGATCAGGCAGAGATTAGTAACAATGACATGATTTATTTGGAGAATTCTGCAGGATGAATCGATCTGCGCTGTTGAGAGAATGAGAATCCGGCCCTTAGGGACTCGAGTTTTATTGATGGAAACCAATCATTTTTACCGAGCCGTTAAACTTGTAATAATCATTTAAGTCGTCTATGGTAATTTACTGCTTTCCCAACCCGCTAAAATAATTCCGTTGTCAGATTTGTCCGTGGGTTGGGTGGAAGATTGATGTAGGTAACGGTAAAGGCGGAGGGCGGTCCCTTTGGAGCTGGATAATGCATTTCCCATAACAATTCCCGCTAAACCGCTCTAGCGTTACAGCGCTTTGCGCTAGCTAGTGCCTGAATCCAAACGAGCTCATGTTCAGAATCGCTCACATATGCCGTCACATATTTGCAACGCAGCCTTTGATTATTGTTGCGAGTTCAAAATTAATTGCCTGTGACTGGAGCTCTGCAACTCAGTGCCCCTCGTCGATCCCGTTTACGGGAACGCGAACATATTCCACCTCCCGCCCAGACCTCGCCTTCTGACAAACGTCGGATCTGCCGGTGAAAATGGATGCCGGACGGCTGTGAGGTTATTCAGGAAGACGGCTTTTTGGGCTGCGGTGACACGTGCTGGCTCCCTGGCAGGATGACCACAGGGACATTTGTGTAAACTAATTATATGCGTGGACTTCTGTCAAGCCCAGCATGACCAGCTGCCCGTATCTGACGAGATGACTTGGACACTCAAGATGGCAGCACGTTATGGTTGTGGGGGTCTGGTTGGGGGTGTGTCGGAAAAAAAACAAGGGGGGTGATAGCAGCAGGATGGATGTGGGAGTGAAGCTGAAAGTGAAGCAGTGCTTTATTTGCAATTTGCAGAACTACAGGTACACTGGAATCCCTTTTTTTGCACATGCCCCATAGAGCATTCTTGTGAGAGACACACACACTTATATACAATTGAGAGCGAAGCTTGGGATCCGAGGACAGGGTCAGGACATTTATCTGGCGCCCCTGGAGTATTTTGGGGTGGATAAGAGGCCATGCTCAGAGCTGGACTGGCCATCTGCTACACCGGGCCAGCCCGGTGGACCATCAGAATGCATCGTGGGGGACTCCCCCCTACTCAGCCAAAGATATTGTAGGGGATCCCAAGGTCCAGGGCTAATTTATAATCTCAATCAAGCCACACTCAAGGGCCCAACAGAGTTATTCGAACCAACACCCTTTCCGATCACGGGCGCAGGGGTCTGACCCGCTGAGCACCGCCCACGTGCGCGGAACACGCATTACGGATTCCCCGAGTACACCAGACCGCCCATCCCCCCACTATATCCGGCCTCCGCCCGCCCAACGATGACGCGATGGGGTACTCAGGAGCTCCCATCTGCCGGCCTGGGTGAAGGAGAGGGGATTTAATTACTCTGGCCCCGATGACTTACCGGCCATAATGTGTTATGCGGTGGGAGACGGGAGGCCCCACGCAAACACGAGCCACCTGCGAAGGTCCCTTTGTAACCCGGGTCAGCCTGCTTTACTCAGAGCCCTGGGATTAAGTGTGAGTCCTCCAGTGCAGGGCTGGATCTAGCTATAGATGGCTGCTGAGGGCTGCTGGATTACCTGTGTTGTGGAGGAAGTGAAATGATCATTATGAGGGTAGGTCCGAGGGGGGGTCTCCAAAGTGAAGCTTTGCCTAGGGCCCCTAAAAAGGTACAGCTGGCACTAGGGGCATAACTTTGGGGGGGGGGGGGGGGGGTTGTGGTCTCCACCCATTTAAGGGGGTCCAGGAGGTTTGCTTATTGGGGGTTTTTAACCC
>JAODKC010000051.1:3890197-3909891 GCA_026777985.1 Mormyrops attenuatus | reverse complement strand
ATCTTGATTTATATATGTATGTTTTTTATGGGACTGGAAATTATTAACATCACTTTGTTTTCTTCTCTTGCTGTGTTAATTCATGTCTTTAAATTCTTTAACTGACACGGACACCAGGCTGAACTTCCGTAATATTCTCTTTGGTTTTTATTTGTACTGTTTTGATTTGATATTTCGGCGCTTCATAAATAAATACGTAGTAAATATCCTGAGTTCCTGTATCGCTATTCCTTTAATCCGTGTTTGATTTATGTGTTTTTATTGCAGCGTCTCGCACTAAATCATTTGATAGTGTAATATACTATGTGTAGCCTGTGTATTAAGATAAATCGATGGTTTTCTGAATATAAAGAGCAGGTTGTCTGCCAGCTGCTTGCAACGTCTCGCAGTTTCATCGGTCGTGAGTTTGCAGTGTCTTTCACTTTTCTCTTTTTCACTTGTTGCCAGTGATCTCAAGCATGATTTCTGAGCCCTGTTACAGCTGACATTAAATTTAATTCGAACTAAAAATATCGATGAACATTTATATTTGTTCAGCAAGTACAACAGAGAATGGGGGTTAGAAGTAAATTTTTATATATTTAATATAATATGCAGTACTATGCAAAAGTCCTAGGCAGTCAAAAGAAATGTTTAAAGCCATTTCCCCATCGGTAATAAGTGCACATATATATACAGTACACACACACACACACACACACACACACACACACACTAGATATGTCCCTGTCTGTTCCAGTACATAACCAGAAATGGGATCTTTCACACCCTGTCTCCGATACATTCTTCATAGTTTTATCTCCTTACACTGATGCAGCCAAAAAGGACTTGGTGCTTTTTCTCCATGAAGAACAGCATTAATAATCTCTGAATAGCGTCCTGCATCAGAGCGTTGACCTCGTTCCCTTTTTGGTTGGCCTGTTTACTACATGCCCCTTCCTTTACTACACCGTGGTGCTAAAATAAGTCGGTATGCTGAATGCAGCCCCAGCTGCATTGAGTCGAGTATAACGCAGAGGATTATGGGACAGAAATTGCGTCAGAAGTCACCTGCCGTGGACAGACGCCGCCGTGTCGAAATGCTCGCTGCGGGTTAGCGTGCAACAGTCATGGGACACAGAAATTGTACTGATTTTATTTTACACTTGTCATTTTCATGGATTAAGTTCAGATGGGGAGGGGGGTTAGGATTTCCCCACAAAAAAATTGTCAATTCGGCAGTGGAGTCTAATTAACTAACTAATTTGGGCCTTAATTCCTCTTAATGCCTCAACTAGCCCCCGTTCCTCATGTCTCTCTGTCTGGTCTGGCTTATTCCCAAAACACACAACAGACCCATATACGTGAATGTCAAAGTGAGGTACAGGTGGTAAGACTTCCGACTAATCTACATAAATCTTAAAGGGCCGGTGTCAGAAAAATATGACAACGTTACGTCACCTAGGTAGTGTTATTTCAAATAGATTCAGAAAGCATGAGATACTGCCGTACAAAGGCGTGCCTAGAAATTCCCTTGGGCCCCCCTGCCCAATTTCAAATATAATTTTATTTGTTGAAGGGCCCCTGTTAAGTGCTGGGGCCCCTGAATCTGCCAGGGTCTCCAAACCCTTCTGCCATATCCCTTATGAGAAAGTAAATCAACAACTGTTACTATTAAATTATAAATCTCTTATAACTGCAGAATTTAGGAAGCCTCTTGCACATGTTGAGGTGCTCCTGTAAACTGCCTGAGCATTTTCAGAGAGAGAAACATACCCTGTCATAATACAGCGGAAATAGTCACAGACATGCAAAGCGTAACGGAAACATCAGTGCAGCAGAATGATGTACGCTTTGAGGCAAAATTCCTATTTTAAGATTTCTTTACTTTTCTTGTACGCCTGGAAAATTAGCTTTAAAATGAATTGCCCAGTGAAACTGATATATCTGTACTTATTGTTTCATATTTCTAGCATATGAAAGTTTTAATCAGTGCATATCATTTTAAAGGAAAATGATGGATTTGTCGCTCTGCGTCCTGAATTTTCTGTGGATTTTCTTGAGTCCCCTTGTCTGCCCTTTATTCATCTCTAAAAAACAGCTAAATCTGTATGTTCTGCTTGACTTTGAGGCGGTTTAATTGGCCACCAGAACGGGGAAGTTTAAAGGAGTCTCAAACTAGAAATATCAGTTTGAATTTGCGAGGAAAAGGAACCACCTCAAGATCATCATGAAATAGACACTTGCCAGTTTATCCGTTTTCTCGCCTGCCTCAGATTCTCAGCTCATGCATATTGTAATATCATGCTGTGATATCATTTGTCTGAAGCAGACATTTAAATGATCATCATCCAGTGACTTTTTCTATTCACACAAATAAAGATTAATGTTTCTCTCTCCATTGTCTTTTCAAAGTCCAATGACTTTATATATTGAATAAACTTATAAATAAAATTATTAATATTAGTCTTTGCAAAGCCAATTATGTTATTAGTGCCATAATCAACAGTACAAATTAAGCATCAACGGAATGGCAAATACCGATGGAAATGTATTATTTCATATTATTGTCCTGTCTGTTTGTTTATTGTAACTTAGTCCTTAGCTTAGCTAGTTTTGCACGTGTATGCGTGTTTTTCGGTCGCAGTGCCATTTTGTCATTCTTGTCTTGGATTTTGTGGATAATATTTCAGATAGTTCAAGAAATATGGCACTTACTTTGTTACTTTGACCTGGAAATAATGAGACAGCGTAATATGTGTGTGTATGTATGTGTGTATAATATAGATATATATAAATTACACAACTACCCTTTGCTTTTTGCAGCAGACTGTTACTTGCTGTCTCTGGATACATATGTCTTTCTAGACTTTGTATGGGGCGACATGGTGGTGCAGTGATTATCACTGTTGCCTCACACCTCTGGGACCAGCGTTTTGGTCTCTGCCATGGCTCCATGTGTGGAGTTTGCATGTTCTCCCCATGTCGTCGTGGGGTTTCTTCCAGATACTCCGGTTTCCCCCCCACAGTCCAAAAACATGCTGAGGTTGATTGGACTTACCAAATTGCCCGAAGGTACACATGTGTGACTGAATGGTGTGTGAGTGTGCCCTGTGATGGGTTGGCGCCCCATCCTGGGTTGTTCCCTGCCTTGTGCCTGTAGGCTCTGAACCCCTGAATAGGATGAGTGGTTACAGAAGATGGATGGATGGATGGATAGAGAAGTGTTCCATAAGGTTCCTGCGTTGTGAGAAGGGTAGCGTTAGGTGTGGCAGGGCATAACGGTCCAAGCGTGTGACACATAAACTAAGGAACTCAGGAGATAGGAGACATCAAACAGCTGTGACTGAAAGAGGGGCCATGCTATGCCCCCCCCCCCCCCCCCGCAGGTCTGAATCGTTGAGGTAAGTGGGATCATTTCACAACATTCAACGGCAAAACTCGTCATAATTCGTTAATAATGCATCTGTCTCTATCTAGCACATTATGGTACATACCCGTTCTATATCATGTCACAAAATGGTTAGCACATGTCTTTTTTTAACGAAAGACAGAACAACTGTAAATAAATGTAATTATGCAGGAAAAGAGTAGCTTGCTCTCTGTACTGCATGACCTTGACTTGTTTTTAATTTCCTGGGTTAGATATTTATAAAGTGATCAAATGCTGGATTAAAATAAAAATGTTGTATTTAGTAAATAGGTCACTAGCTGTGAGAAACAGGTAAAAGGAGATTCAGGTGTTGTACCTGTACAGGGCTAATCGGTGATGCTAGCTGGCGATTGCTAGGAACTCTACTTACTCATTGCTACACATCTCCTGTAGCCGTAGCTAGGCTAGAAGTTGAAGGCACTAACTTGTCGGGAGACGCGACTACGAAGCAGGAAGGGGTGGGGAAGAGTCTTCCTCTGCACAGTGCTGTAATATTTAATTCCACTTTTTTGCCATGCAAACCCCGCCCCCCCCAGCCACCTGCCCAACCCATGCCCCGGAGTCAGTTGAGTTGATGACTGTGTAGGGACAGCGTAGGGATAGCTGCAGCTTCACGCTCTGCTGGACAATTGCTGGGTCACTTTAAGATATTACTCAATCATTTATTGCTAGGGGTTTGGGCGCATGAAAGCTGCAGTTGTACCGAATTGGAACTTTGGTCAGCTTGTTTATCGACAAGACGGCCCATTCAACAAATAGCTATTGAAGTATATGGACCTTTTCTCTTTAATAGATGAATATAATGCAGGGAGGTTAGCTCTAATATCGTTAGAGAGGACTCCCCAAGCTCTGCTTTATACAGTTAATCAATACTGCTGTCGACTGTCCACCGTAGGTGTATAACCAAACCAGAAGACACGAAGTACCTCGTATGTTTTGTGCTGCTCGGATTTCTGGGCAGCTAATAGGGGAAAGTTATTTTTTTCCCGTAGGTTGAGCTGAAAGTGCAGGAATGGGTTATACCGCTTTTGGACATTTCGGACGTCTGTTCGAAGGTGCCTAGGAGTACCAGGGGGAAACCCCACCACGACACAGGGAGAACATGCAAACTCCACACATATAGAGCCAGGGGCGGAAACTCGAACCCAAGTCCCAGAGGTGCGAGACAAAAGGGCTTAACCACTGCGTCACCATGCCACCGCTCAATATGTCCTCACTTTTCAAAAGTTCATGGATGCAAAAATAAGGGGAATTAATACATCAAGGTAGCACACGAGCAGGTAAAAGAAAGCAAGTTACGAGTGATCCGGCAATGATGAAACCTTGAGAAATGTGCTGCAAACAATTAGCCGAATTTACCAAAGGCAAAAAAACATGGACTAAAAAACAGGAGCGTGAGAGAGCAACAGGACTAAAGGGCGCTTGGTTGAAGGGATGGAGAAGCCTTCAAAGGAGATGAATCGGTAATTGGACCTTAAGGTAAAAGCAATTCAAGAAGGGAACACAGTAAAGCATTTGCATCCATTAGCATGCAGCATCTAGCTGTACATTACGTAAAATGTAATTACTGGCGGCTGTCTATACGTTTGATTGATTTGTAAGGTGCATTGATCTCAGATGCTATTGTTATAGATTAAAAGTGCCCCAGAAAAGATCAGTAATTCTGCAACCAAAAACAATTAGGTGTGTTTTCGTATATGAGGCACTCCTGCAATTAGCTTATTTTTAGAAATAAGTTATTCGAATGGTATTGTAAATGTGTGAGACCAGTGATATGTGCTAGCAGAACACAGGCTGACTAACTAGTGCTGCATGAAAAAGAAGTGGGGTGGATTTGTGATGTACTGAGAAATAGCATGAAAGTGACAACTCATTAGACCCCGGTGACACATTAGACCCCAGTGACCTCATCACAAAGGAAATTGGGTAAATCACAGACCGGAAAGAGGAAGGCCTTCCTCGCACGCTGTCTCCATTTAGTACAACATTTGGCGCAGAACCATCAGAATGAGCGTGATACTCTGCTTGTCTATACGTCTGTCCATATTCTTAACCACTCATTCAGTACTGGGTCATGGGGCCTGTTCATGTACTACATTATTTCAAAAAGCGTGCAAATACAATTCAAATATACCATTTATATGTGTATGTTAGCACTGCTGCCTCATAGCTCTGGGACCAGGCTTTGAGTCTCCACCATGGCTCCATGGGTGTGGAGTTTATATGTTTTCCCCATGTCGTCGTGGAGTTTCCTCCATTTTTTCGTATAGTTTTTGTTAAAATGGTTCAACAAAGACCCTTTAAGGTACTTTTTGGAGTATTTTCTTTGCTGAAGTACCTTCATTAGGTTTTATTGGGTATCTTCCCCAGAAAAGCTGTGTCTCATTTCAGACAAGCTGCATGGCTGACATGAGGCTCCACCCAGAGGGCAGTTCCCCTATGACATCACAATCGACCAATCACGAATCGTTCTCTCCCCTGCCCTAGATGGCTATACCACAGACGACATTGAGTTCTACTGGCGAGGGGGTGACCATGCAGTGACAGGGGTGGAGCGGATAGAGTTGCCGCAGTTCTCCATCGTGGACTACAAGCTCATCTCCAAGAACGTCGTCTTCTCCACTGGTAAGCCGGGCACCGTGGCGATGAATCTGAAGCAGCATGGGTTTATTATGCTGTCGACACACTATAAAATTACATCTCGGCACAAACCTCACAAGCAAAACAACAGATAAGCAGAGGAATTAAGGGAGTTGTTCCACTCCGAATGAAACATCCATACATCCTCAAATGACTTATCCAGGTCAGAGTCGAGGGAAAAGTTTGAATAGTAAGTGGTCAGTAGGAATGAATCCCGTCATACTATCTGGACAGGAGGCCCGAAATTGCTGTTCCCTGCTATACATAAATGACCAATTACCATTTATAGGTACCTGACCTATTTCCTTTTAAAACGAATACTATAGTATAGCAATTTTCTGTTGTGTGCTACACTAGGGAAAAAATACTAATTTAAATGCAGACTTTTAGGTATCCTGTACCTTTCTTGTCATGTCCTCTTAGCAGGTAAGTTTCTGAAAGCCCAGGTTAGGGCCGATAAGGAAACTGTGTGCCCTTCTAGATAAGCTCTTACCGTCTGTATTTTTTATGGATCTTAGCTTAGCAAAGCTTAATACTACAGTTTCCTTGGCTACTACAGTACATGGTCTCCAGAGCATACAATGCTAATGCAGGCAGATCAAAGTCTATTGGTGCAATGACAAGAGTCATGTGGTAATTCGACATGGGGAAGTGGACTAAAATTATAAGGGTGGTGGCGAAAGTTTGTGTCTTCCTCTAGGACCACATCATGTTAACTTTGAAGCGTCTTCCTTGGACATATATATAGCATGGCAACTCCAACACCATTTATTATGTATTACATAAGACAAGGTAGCATGTATGTGTACTTATGAGGCTTATTTGCACTACTAGAACGAGGAATTACCCTGTATTACACTGCAAATGAAGTACGCATTAACATGTAAGGGCTCAAATGCACAGTTGCACAATTTTTTTGTTGCCATTACAGCGCAAATGCATTTTTTGCATTTATTGCCATGCTTGATGCAGCCAATTAGGTGCATCCCTGTGTATTTATTACCGGACATTTAGGGAGGGAACACTTTTTTCTTTTTTTGGGAGGGTGGGGCAGGGGGGTTAGGATGGGCGGCATATCACAGTGTCATCTTCACAGTAGCGGAGAGACTTCACGCTGTCATTTTGACTTTGCGATCTCCAAACAGAGGGCTGTCTCAGAGCATCCTTATTTATTTATGAACTACATTTTCATATCCATACACTTCTGATGCAAGCAATCAGAAAAACAGTCACTAGGAGAGCGCGTTCCGGATCTACTCTGGAGAAGGAACAATTCCGGAGGGATTCTGACCTGGCGCACGTTTGGAATTGAAAGGGATTATTTATGAAGTGTGCGAGGACTGAGAGCAGTTAAGGCGTCAAGGTGAAAGCAAGTGAGGGAGAAAGAAACAAATCTTTACCTGTCATTTGCACGAGTATGGGTTCAGGTACATTGGAAGACTTCACGTATCCCATCATGCTCTTCTTTGAGACGTAGATACGCACATACATATACACAGCTAGGAGCAATGCTTAGGGCCCAAGCACAGGGTCAGGCCATTTACTCCGCACCGCTGAAGTATTTTGGGGGGGGTTAAGGGTCTTGTTCAAGGGCCCAACAGAGATGCAACTGTTCTGCCGAGGCCGGGGCTTGACCAGCCATCGCGGACACAGAGGCCTAACTCATTGAGCCGCACACCCCCCCAAGGGTAGGGTACAGGGGAAAACAAAATGTCGCAGTACGATACACTTCACAGTTTCACCTGGGTGACTCATCCGATGTTTGAGGGAACAGGCTCAGGCATGTGGGATAAATGGCAGTCGACAGAATCCGTTGGCTTTGTCCTGCCACGTGCCACTTCGGCCGGCTCTTCCCTTTCAGGGGCCCTAGGCAGAGCTTTACATGGGAGTCCCCTTTGCCAAGAAAACCGATGATCATTTCACTTCCTCCACAGCACTGGTAATTCGGGGGCCCCCGTCAGCTGCCTGTTCTTCCTATAGCTAGAGGACAGAATGAATAATGATTGAATAATGAGAGATAACCAATCAGATTGTACAGGAGGTGGGTTCCAAACAACTAGAGGAGGCGGAACCAAGACATCTGATTGGTTGGCCCTACCTCCTGTAGCTGCTTGGACCTACCTCCTTTACAATCTGATTGGGTATCTCTCTGAACCAATCATTATTCACTCTGATCTCAGAACATTTTTCTGCAAGTAAAACTCCCATGAGCACTTTCGAACCAAAGTTTCCCTGACCTCACCATTTAATCTTTACCTACACCTAATTATGTACCCAACGCTTTCACCCATAGCAAAGTACGAGTTTTACCCATTTATACAGTGGAATATTTTACTGGAACAATTCAGGTTGGGTAGCTCTGTCAAGGTGACTGTGGGACACCTTCATCGTCAGGTTAAGCGCCCAGTGTCCTGAACCACCACACACCGCAGTCTGTGTGCAATTGTTCCGTAAAAATAGAAGCCAGTCCTTTTTTTTCTCTGCTCCTTTACCTGTGTGCCGTTTACAGCATGTAAACACACACACACACAGAATCTCAGAGGCTGTCCAAATAGCGACTACGGTAGGACTGGACCGGCGCCACGTGCGAGACGCGCGGACTTCTTGGCCTTCGTCGCATCGTCACCACCTTCCCGTCGGCACATTCTGACACCGAACACCAGTTGGCATCTCCCTTGGCCTTGCGCCAAGTCATCCCCTCCCAATTCACATCCTGGCCTTTTGTTTACATTGCTATAAATATTTTTGGCTTTATTACTGCTGTTATTTAAGGCATAATCCCTAAGAATTTCTCTCTTTTTAGACTGGAATAATTACAATGCGCCCGAAAGACTGTTTCTGCATCCTGCATAGGGTTCAGTGCTCTGGCAACAATGTATAAATAGGCTTTCGGTATGGATCATATGGTGTAGAAATGATTTCTTCTCTCGTAGCATGTGTAAATGAAATTTCCTGGGTGCTGCAGCACCATGAAAGTTTAATGTGAGTTCAAACCCGTGGTGGCCGCCTTGAGACGGAGGCCAGCGAGATCCTCGAGGACATCATTCTGTGTTTACTTTTAATTAGGCAGAAATATGGGTGTGCTCCCCTTTGCAGGATCATACCCGCGACTCTCCCTCAGCTTCAAGCTGAAGAGGAATATCGGCTACTTCATCCTGCAGACCTACATGCCCTCCATCCTCATCACCATCCTCTCCTGGGTCTCCTTCTGGATCAACTACGACGCCTCAGCCGCCAGAGTGGCTTTGGGTAGGAATGCCAAATGGCCACGTGCTGCTTTTCGCTCAAAGACGTGCAGAAGCATGCGTGCCAGAGATTACATTTAAATATCCATGCATCTATCTTCCAAACATTTATGCAATGCAGGGCTGGGGGGGTGGGGGGGGTGGAGGCAATCCCAGACAGCGGAGGGCACAAAACAGGACTACACTCCCTAGATGGAGATCTGACTGTAGTAGCTGTCCATCAGATATTCATTACTGTATGCATACTGTATCACAGGTTGGATATGGACAGGGGGTCATTATACGTCTGGCAGCACCTGTTACACTAAGCAATAATCCTGTAACATCCTACGACGTCCCCTTTCAGACGTCTCTCGTTCAGTGTATATTATTTGCTGTGGATCTCGGACATAAATGCGAACGGACGTGACTCGATCAGGTCTAACTCAACGTACATGGCTGCCATACTTGGCTCCCCAATTACTTTTCCCTAAGGATTACGTAACACCAGCAGCCAAAGTCCAAAGGGCACTGCCTTTGGGAGGGTGGGGAGGTGCAGATGATGAAATAAAACTTGCCAACCGGGGAGGGGGGGGCATTGATCACACACACAGGCCAAACATTTGACTTATTTGGGCCAAATTTGTAGCATACAGGCAACGCGAAAACTGATTAAACAAAAGTTTGAAACAAAGGCTTAATATTTGGTGTAGTAGTGCATATATTTTTATATTGATATGCCTAATTCCTGCTCTTACCAAGATCCAGGCAATCAAAAAATTTGTCATGCAAACATAACGGGAATGATGACTAGATGCTAGCAAGTAAGTAGGAAGTCAACACCTGTGCTAAAGTGATTTGTTTATGTACTTTCTGATTATTTCATTAATTATTATTTAGAAACAGTATTTATTTTCGCTACTGCTCTGGATGATTAACTGATCATGCAATGAAGCGAGCCGCCTGCTTCATTATTTAAATTTAAATATATTATGGAAAAGTGAGTAGTTATTGCTGCCTTATGTGGTACAGCATAATCCAAAATGTTTCTGATTGCACTGCTTCACAACATGGCATAGTGAAACTATTTTTTTTTTGGTGCAAATATTTAATTTGTAATTCCTGTTGGCTGTTTACTTTTTTATTGACCTGTTGTTTTCTGTATTGTCCAGTGGGGGCACTATACCTTTAGTGAATCTTTAACTTCACATTTCGTATGTTAAGTTTATATTGAGCGTACTACGCTTATTCAGTGTGGATACAGATTTACCTACTTGTCCGGCCTTGTGCTTTGCCGGTGTCATGATGAAATGAGACGGTGAAGGACACTCCAGCGAGGTGCGTGACTTTAACCGTTACGTAACCCGCTGCCGGGTCGCTGTGCCACTTATTGGGGCCGTGTTTGTCCCATTAAGGGTCCTGCTCGGATCCACATTTCGCTCCGGCGATCCGCCACGCTCCGGAAGTCCGGGACCGCATGCATGCCACAACCTCAGCTGGAAGCTGAGAATCATTTGCAGGGAAGCAATTTGGGAAGTGTAAAAGAGCACATCCGGCCCCTCTCGGCCAGATTAGGGGCTTCTTATCCTGCTGGATCGCTGACAGACGCCACAGTCATGCTTCAAATGCAGGAGCTTTGCATGTTTAAAGGGGTGACAGAGAAACGCCGATAGCTTATGTATAAACACCAAGCTGACGATCGTGAACGGTGCAGTAAAACTGATCTGCTTCATAGCCAGAGGTACGTCAGCCCTCTGATCTTCCTAACAAACAGCCTCCCTTTCATTAATGCCTGCTGCCTGGCATTCAGCAGACACAAAAGCGGAGGACAAACAACGGTGGGGACAAATCAGCGCCCTTAAATGGAAACACAGTCTTTAAAAGTCACAATCAATTTTCTGTCATGTGAAGATTGTGTAACGAGCTCCGGCTACCAATGCTTGGAAACATTATTCCTTGTGTGCTAGTAAATTCACTAACGTGTAAATAACACAGACACCCCCTAGCAAACTGAATAATTCTATGAATTCCAAATGTACATTTTTTCCCTACATATCAGAAAAGGGAACAACACGTGTTCCAAGACTAAATTATGTGGATTCAGCACAGGAGCGACCCAGGAACCCTTGCGAGAGGGATCGGTGCCAAAGTCGTCTTACTGTCGACTACATTATACGTGATGCCAGCAACTTGCTTCTCTAGTATATTCATGAAAGAGCACTTAAATGTTGATTACGCGATGCAGATAGAATGTATGGCAGCTACAGCAGGGGAACCTGATCCATGGAACAGGTTCCCCACCCCTGTTGTATACCAATAACAGGCTATTCTCTTCTTGATATTTCAGCTTGGTACCACCTACACCACCAGTCAGAAGCGTTTGTACACCACAGGTTTTTACCACTTTTCCATTTATTTCCATAATATATCTCATCACCCTTTTAACAGGCTGCGTGGTGACGGCAGTCAGATACTAGGCCGTCATTTAACATTAAATGCACTAGTTACCTGTTTCATCCCATGAAACAGGGCAGTATTTAATGTCCCTTGTAGAAAGAACGGCTCAAATTTTCTCTGCTGTTATACCTGCTAGAGGAGCTTATTTTGATGCATCAAAGATATGACATTTTCTTCCTAATAAAGGTACTCAAATGGTGAACATACTGTAAATTTGTTTGTTAGCAAAGAACATTGAGTGTCTTTTTAGCAAATGTTAAGTGAGTAAAATGCCGACGTAGAAAATCTCAGTGTGTGCAAAGACTTTTGACTGGTAGTGTGTACGGCTCATTGATGACTCTGGTCTGGTGGCTGAAAAGCGGCCAGAGGACAATGATTCCTGAGACTCGTCTCATCATGCCACCTTGCAGGGATCACCACTGTGCTGACCATGACCACCATCAACACGCACTTGCGGGAGACCCTTCCCAAAATCCCCTACGTCAAAGCCATCGACATGTACCTGATGGGCTGCTTCGTCTTCGTCTTCCTCGCCCTGCTGGAGTACGCCTTAGTAAACTACATCTTCTTCGGCCGAGGGCCGCAGAGGCAGAAAAAAGCTGCTGAGAAAGCGGCCACCGCTAACAATGAGAAGATGAGGATGGACGCCAACAAGGTACACCGGCAAGCTACATTTACCTGCGTCGAATAACAGTGTCTTTATTTACCGGGTAGTTATAGTACTATTACGTAAAATTTATTTGCATCAGCAAATTATGTGATTATTGCGGTTATCAGTGCTGGGGAGACGCTGATTTTAATATTGAAACACTGTAGCTGTAATGATCATCAATGTTATAAATAGGCTAATTGGATTTTTAATAAAAGTAGTTAAAAGATCATGGGAAATATTAAACGGTTAATCAAAAATGGAAATTGCTGACAGTCTGCAGATCTCAGTGTTTGTTCTGCTGGTGCTCACCGAGACAGTTTTCGAAAGTAAGAACGTTAAATTAAAATTCACAAGTCTCCTCCAAGATGGCCACAGTTTCAGCGCCTGATATCTTGATTCGTTTTCTTGCCGTATTGTGAATGGCAGCATATCATGCCTGTCTGGTCTGTTCTCATGTCTTCACTGTGATTTCACTGTCTGACTTTCTGATTTTTTACACTGCCTCGGTGCACACTGGAACTGCTCGTTACATTATTGCCTGACCGAAAGATAGAAGCGACATCTAAAGTGAATTTAATTCCTGTAGCGGTTACGTGCCCTTACATACGTACAAAAAACATTGAACCAATACAAACAAGCAGTAAACAATGATAAGTGAGTTTTTTAGTTACGCTTCACATACTGGAGATTATTCTCTTCTTATACAGTTTGTGAATAGCTTTATAGTACAAATTTATAGCGTGTATTGAAATTAAAAAAGCTTAGCATCGTAAAGGGGAAACTAGATAACTTAACACTTCAGGAAAAGAGTAATCCAGACCAAATATAGTTTAGTACAAGATTTTTTTTGTATGTATTGCATTAAAATGATTTTAAATTTTAGGACGGTGTGACTTTGTACCTCATTTGATGTCTTTGTTAGTTTTCCCTTGGATATATAACCTGATAGGCAACAGTGCCACATATTATTATATTGTGTTATAAAGTCATTTCTTACATTTTGATGACAGTCCATATACAAGCGACGTCGCATTCTAATAAAGCGACAGCAGTAATTATTTCATCCTGTGCATATTGTTGTAAAAACCAGGTGTCAAAGACACAACAGGCCAGCAGCCAGTCATTTTAAGAATTGCGCTCTTGATGCAGTGGAGGAAGACCTTTGCAAAATTAGTCACATCACAAACAGATTGTTTGCAGCATATGTCTAGAAAAGCAGATGATGTGGCCATCTCTGAGGTGAGAGGCCGGCACGGAAGAGTGAGTTGAGGGATGTCTGGAACCTCGTTTTGCGGATCAAATCCCAAAACGCCTGCATCCTCTCAAACTCCCTTCAGTCGATGTAGTTTGCTGTGAGAATTGTAACTTCACCCTTCTTTTTCCTATATACGTTTTTTTGCAACTGACCCACATAATGATTTTGTATGCTTGCAGTGGTTGGTGGGAAATGTAGTTCAGAGAGATGATGCTCTCTATGCCAGAATGAAACAGAGGGACATTGATGTTCATGACTCGATGTGGGAACCGATCTTTGTGGACGATGCAGCAATAGGACTAGGGGAACAAAAGAATAAGGTACTGGATTAACAGTCCAAAATGGATAACATACATTGCACTAAACCTCCATTAATACTCAACCAGAACAAACTTCGCATTTGTTTTCACTTTTTTTAAGTAGTAATCATGACCATCTTCACCACCACTGTCTTCCCCTTCTCCTGAATTTTTAACGTCAAATTTGTGCATCGAAGAACAATGCATGACAGGTCTGTAGGTACTTTCTGTAATTACTTTAGCCATTGATGCTGACATGTAATAATACCTTTTTTTGAATAAAATGTATGAATTCCCCACAAACACAATTAACTTAGGAAAATAAGCACTTGAGTTGCACAGCAAAGAGTGAAGTGGAAAGAAAATAGGATTAGCTCAAGATTATACTGCGGCTGCCAGATATGAGAGTCTTTAGTATTCAGTCGAGTCACTGCTTGCGAGAGGCTTTGTAAGGATTCGTAGCTACACGACTCACACATTTATTAGTGTTGATTTAGGGAAGAATTACATGATTGATTAAAAGACATTCAATAACAATGAGGAGAACATTTCACATTTAAACCCATTACTGGAACTTCCTGTAACATCCACTTTTCTCTTCATCTCTCTTTTTCCCCCTCATCCCTTCTTCCATCAGAACACCTAGTTCTGTTCTTGGGGCCACTTTGGTTGGGTCTACTCTCTCATTAGTTCGTTTGTTTACTATTATTGTGTATTTACTTCTTTGTTGTGTCTGAACAAGTGGGTGGAGTTGAGAGGCCGTGACTAAGCGTGGTCTAGCAGTCAAGGTTTGTTTTGATGTAACATGCACGGTCAGTGAAACTCAAATGTTTCAAAGTTTAATGATAACCTATTGGAAATTTCAGTGTTAACTTTTTGTTACACACCACTAAGAGTTAAACGAATTAGCATCAAATTACCATTACATGACTATGTATCTTGAGATCAAGATTGTAGCTCTTGTTGTCAAGTTGACTTTATATGCTTGTGTGTATTATTGTAAACAAGAAAACTATAGGCAAAGCATGTAGTTAGATGAAAGAGCTATTGAGCACACTGACAAGCCTACTTCTAATTGTAGATGGACCCCCATGAAAACATCCTTTTGAGCCCCTTGGAAATCAAGAATGACATGGGCACATCAGAGCTGACCCTGGGTCTTGGTGACCCGCGGAGCACGATGCTGGCCTATGACAGCTCGGCACTCCAGTACCGCAAAGCCGGCTTGGCCAGGCCCAACTTCGGACGCAATGCGCTGGAGCGCCACGTGGCGCAGAAGAAGAGTCGTCTACGGAGACGTGCATCGCAGCTGAAGATCACCATCCCCGACTTGACGGACGTAAACTCTATCGACAGGTGGTCGAGGATGATCTTCCCCACCGTATTTTCCTTCTTCAACATCGTCTATTGGCTCTACTACGTCAACTAACGCTGATGACGAGGGAACGGGTGGCGATGCCTCTATGCTGATAGATTTTCCAACGCGAGCAAGACTTTGAATTCCTGTCACACCCGAGCTACAGTCAGAACTGGGTCCATTTTATTTCAGAACACCTGAATTGCTGGCTAACACATTAAAAACCGTAGAATGAAGAAATGAAGAAATACATTTTCATACCGTGCCTGGTCATGTATTTCAGTTTTGCTTCATAAATAGCTTATTTTTTAAAAAAGCTTTATTATTTATTTATTTATTATTTTTATTTTTACAAATATTGTTTTTGCAGCCATTATCTCAATATTTCAGATATTTTTTAGAGAATTATGTAAGCACTACGTAAATTAGGCCATCTCACTAAATACATGATTATAATAAAAGTGGTATGTTTTGATAAAATTTTTATAGGTTAATTGTTTTAACCTGGATGAAATGGTTTTATGATTAGCCAAGAATGTTCCATTCATCCTACAGATTTCCATAAATTATAGTTGAGGATTTGTAAATAAAGATTTTTTAACTACCCATTTTTTATTTATAGAATGTTACGAGATTCTATTTATTAAGATATAACACCATAATTCATTTATACTAATTTCTGCCATTGAAAATCCTACTGCCAAATCCACAGTGTTACATAGTGTACATACTGAAAAAGTACTACTAAAATAGAGTACTATCTATTTTAATTCAGAGAAACTACGTTAGGTTTTTATTTGTTAAAATGCGTCATGTTTTTCTTTTCTTTTTTTAAGATAAGTGTTATTTATTGAGTTGCTTCGATTTGTTTTGTAGTTGCTTGCATCCACTCTGAAATGCCTTTTTGAAAGGTAATAACACACAATCCTGTTGGTCTAATTGTATGATGACAAAATTTAATGCGATTTTTCATTTTTATTTCCCCAGCACTGCAGTGATTTTCATTTGTAATATATTGACACTTGTCGTTGTCGCCATTCCTTTGCCTGATAATGGTTATAAAGGCAGCGCTTAAGGCAGCCACAGAGGCCGTACATCACTTGGAAGTATCTGGAGCAAGGAGGCGGGTTTCCACCTTTGACTTTCACAATGAACTGTAAATATCTCTTGTATATGATTGTTAACATGTTATCTTATTTTAAGCAAGCATTCATCGAGTATACTTTGTGTTTACATGAAGAATGGTACATTTCTGTTTATTACCTGAGGGCATTTGGGGGGGAGGGAGTTACTTTAAATTTATTTGATTTAGATGCATGTATTTAAAAGCCATGCGAGAGAAAAGCGTCTGTCATGGAACTACCCAGAATACTTTGCACAAGAAACTGTTCAAACCATCCAGCCAGAGACAGAAATATCGACCTGCCATTTTAGTTTCTTTGCGATAAAAGCCATTCGGTAGCTATTTAGCGCACATCTCTCCATGTATAGAAGTCCTTCAGAAGTAGATGGGCTGAACACCAAAACACTCAACAGCACAACATCTCTTTGGTGTCACTTGTGAAAAAACACCATGTTCATTTTATTAGCATGGTTTGTTATCCTTTGTTCAGTTATGGCTTGCGTTCTAGTTTTATGGGGATTTCGATTCCTATTTAATTTTATATGTGTAGGTTGGTTACAAACATTGTGTATAACCAAGATATAATGGCAGCATCTCATTTCAAAACCGGTCTATTATGGTTGAATGACCTCCGTAATCTTGATAATCCTGATATGATAATTTATACACAGCTTCTGCTAGAATACAAAAAGTAATAATAGACTGTGTAAATGAGGATAATGAACATATAAAATATTGATAGTATCCACGTGGACAATGTTACATGGCTGTAGTGGTTTATAAATGACTTCCTGGACTGCAGATACAATGTAACCAAACATGGGCACAGTATGCAATAAAATTTGCAGGCTTTCGAATTCTAGCAATAGGTTAGAAGTGTGAAAGAAATGAATGTAGAAATATATAGTATATAGATAGCTATAAAGGGCAGCTGCAGGGATATCTGTTTCATACCTAGAGTACACACACAATCATTTCTACTACTGCTGCTACTGTTTGATAACAATTAAACCATCCAGAGGTGGAGATTTCAACCAACCAGTTGAGTATAAAGAGTCACAGTCACAGAGTACTCAAGTATTTGGTTGAAACAAAATCTTGGTCTGGATTTGTACTCTCTGGAGCTGAACTCTCCACCTCTGTAAACATCTAACCGATTTAATAATTGCACTAGTTATTTCTTGGATATTTTCAAATTCATTCAAAGTCAATGGAACAGTTGCTGTGAAACTGGAAGTTTCCCTTGTTGAAACCCATGCAGGCACTAAATGCAGTGTGGTTCATCATTAACTATTACTCATACACTTAGTCTCAAATCTTTTCATTTGCAAGCATTAAACAATATAAAATCACTGTTTTCAAACTGTCAACATTAAGGAAAAAAGCTTCCTTACTGAAAAATGTGTTGTAATCATAGTTCACTGAACATCACGTATCATGAAGGCTATCCACATATATAATTAATATATATAATTTAAACAAATGATCTGGTTGCTGCTTCCTATTACAGTAAATCTATCAGCTCTACATTCATGTGGCTGATAACAGTATTTTTATGCCGCCTTTTTGCGAGGTGTGTAACTTCTTTTCTATAATCATGGAAATCTTCCCTTTCCAAAAGCCAAAGTCAACAGCAGGAATTAGACAGGGTACCCAGACAAAAATAGGAATTTAAACCAAGTCTTCCTTAAAATATTCTCTTTCATTCATTGTACGTCACGTCCTGTATTTTGAGTGTGTCATGATTTGAGTCGTGATCGATATTATTCCATTATTCCATTCAAAGCTCCTGGGAGTTTTACCTACACAAAAATATTCAGAGGGCAGAATGAAAAATGACTGGTTGAGAGAGATAACCAATCAGATTGTAGAGGAGATGGGTTCAAGCAACTAGAGGAGGTGGGACCAAGACACTCCCATGAGCCCATTGCAATGCCTTAATATAAATACTGCACAGGTCCAGACAGCAGTGGATAGCAAATGGTCTTGCAACGATGCAGACATGCCATGTCAATTATTTGTAGCCGCCTGAGTGTTGGGAGGGTCCCTCCCTCATGTACCCCTAAGTGTGAGGGTCCATGCTTGTGTACCCCTAAGAAGGAAGAGAATCCCCCTCATGTCCCCCTGAGTATCAGGAAGATTCTTGCTCATGTTTCTCCTGGAAAATATCCAACTAAATAACTGGGTTAAGTGTCAGATATGAAACTGGTTAATGTTTACAGTAATCTTATAAGAGACTGCAGCAGTTTATAAAGTTTGCCGAATGATACCAAGAGTAAATCTTCATTTCTGGATGATTCATTAAATGTCGGAAATAAATCTGATATAACATTGACAATGAATTATGAACGTTTGATTTATCATTACAATTATTATAGTTACTAAGTAATATTATGTTGTTACTGTAATAGTCATGTAGGCACTGTCACAATGAATCTATTTTGTACATGCAATTATTGCAGTTATCTGAACTTTGTATCATCCATATCCTATACAGCCTGATTCATTGTGCATCTCATAAAAGTGCATGGCTGATTATACATATGTACCTACATTTCTGAATACGTGCAGTTTTATTTTATTTTAAATTTTTTTGCAAGTGCTCTATTGTAAGATGCTACCTGGGTATCTAGATTTGCCATCTCTTAACTATAATTTTAGCAGGTAAATAGCTGTCTTAATATTATTGATGTAATTTTAAGGGGGTCAGGGATTTAAATACTATGTTCCAATATGTTGCTAGCTGTATATATGAAATCTTCTGTGAGTACATATAAAATGAAGCCGTATAATATTGTAAATATTAGAGAATTTCTTAATACGTTTTTAAACTTCCTAATTTGTAATATACTTAAATGTGAACAAAAGCAATTACAGATTTAATGGCCTATATATATGAAAAGTGTAGCGGGGAGGCATTTTAGAGAATCTGTGGCTGTTAAATTGAAACTTCAAAGAGGAAGATGCAAGTCGGTGTGTGTGTGTGTGTGTGTGTGTGTGTGTGTGTGTGTGTGTGAATAACACTTAACCGGGTTATGTTACTGAAGAAGAATTGCATTAAAATGCTTCCTTTTTAATTAATTCACTTTTAGTGCATTTTTCATTGTACCATACATTGGCGTTTCACCTGACATTAATATAGGTGTGTTGTTTTGGACAAAAATTAATATTGATGGTGACAAATAAGCAGAGGTGGCGATTTCAGGTCCAGAAAGTAAAAATCCAGACCAGGATTTTGTTTCAACCAACCAGCTGAGCGTAAAGAGTCACAGTCA
>JAODKC010000051.1:3863435-3890097 GCA_026777985.1 Mormyrops attenuatus | reverse complement strand
GCGTAAAGAGTCACAGTCAAATAGTACTCAAGTGGTTGGTTGAAACAAAGTCCTGGTCTGGATTTTTACTTTCTGGATCTGAAATTGCCACCTCTGGTAATAAGGAACAGGACCAAATGATTCATAGTGGATGAGCCCTTATCTGCTTGTCATAATGTAATACAAGACAGGACACATCCACCCCATTGAACTGAAACAATATATTTTATTAAAAACAAACTTGTTGTTTTCAACATATGGATTTTATGCAGGAAACAAACATTTTGCGTAATATTAAATCTGTTAATACTCATTTTTCATTGCTGGTGTTTACAGCATCTTATGATTTATAATCACATGCTTGATGATTTTATTCTTCATTCCACATCTAGAGTCAATATATTTCAAAACCTGTCTTTCACAATAATCTAGCAGTATTTTACTGATGCTAATGGTTTAGCTGGGAATTCTACTCCCAATCCACAGTATAGGTTCAAACATTTTAGGCTGAAGACATCACAGTGTGTTGTCGTTGGAAGTTATTAATGAAATGAAATAAAAGCCACGGGTCCGAGAATTATTAAACAGGGTCCTTTAGATTTTGAGAGGGGGGTTTCCTTGCTGTGTCCAACGGGTCAAGCACGGAGCTCCTGTCATCCATACTAAGGAAGCAGTTTTCCCAAACAACAACGGTGTACCTAGAACCCATGGCCCCCCTGACAAAATCTTCTTCTATCAACTTGCTCCCCCCCAAAAAAAATATGGGTCCCCCACAGGAGAATTTACCAATTGTGACGGGGGGGGGGGCAGCAACGGGTACAATTTGCAAAACAGGGGTAATAATATTTCCCAACGTATAAATGATAATATTTCATATTTATGGGCCCCTATAAAGTCCCCCCCCCCGCCCCCCGTATCTGCCAATGTATCCAGGTCCCTCTCCTCCTACCCACCTGGGTCTGACTTGTCCGAAAACTCTTATGCTACATCCCAAGTATGGGTTACTGACCGACCCGTAAAAACCAGAATCAGACTCCTAATCCAGTGGTTCTCAAACTGTGGTAGCAGACCAAGCAAATATGCTGTTTGTGCTGAAAAAAATAATGGGAATTTAAAATTGAAATCAATGTAAAATTACTTGATATATTACTTGAAAAGCGAGTTCATCCCTCACTGAAACGGTAAGTGCTGTTTCTTGTGTGTGTGTGTGTGTGAGTGTACGCGCACATGTATTCAGGTCACTGTGATTTTTTTCACCCATGTGGCACTTTGCGGTTTTGATTTCGAAGTGATACTTGCTCCAAATCGCTTGAAAACCATTGCATTAATCCATTCCCACCCATACCGATATTCTTTGCAAAGAATTCTTTTCCAATGATTCCTTTCATTCGCGTATTTAATTTTCATCGATATAAATTAACACCATAGGTTTCATCAGTCGCCCTTTTCTATGTGATTAATACAGTTTGTTTTCTAACACAAAAAAACAATGTGAATGCCGTTGGCCTGTACCTTGGAGTTTATGTTCTCGCCGGGTTCGAAAAGGGCTGTAAGTGGCTCAGCTGAAGTACTGACTGTACAATTAATACTTTCTGAAAGGACAAATTATAAATAAAACACAAAGATATTGCAGCCAATCTCTGCATGTAAATATGAATAACTGTCGACTAGTGTGTACTTTTTGAAATTGAAATGCAATATAAATAAAAGATATTTAACTGATTGTGGTTTAAGCGAGACCTTCTTCAGAAAGGACTTCCTCTTGGGGACGAGACTTGTAGGGGTTCCTCATATAATCCACATTTTCGTGGTCATTCCTGCAAAGACGGTTTGAAAGGAGAGAGAGAGAAAAAAACACACATTTTCCTGACGTACAGAGCTAACATTCGGGGCAGCCTAGGGCGCCATCTTCTGCGGGGCTTGTCAACTTAGAAAAAGCCACGTTCACTTTGTCTCAGACAGGGGGCGCTAGCAGTGAAGTTTGCCTAGGGCAACACAAGGCATTCAACCAGTACTGCTAATAATAGTCAAAAAGATCATTTGTAAAGAGTTTGGCCATTTTACTGTGAGGTCTGATACGTGCAGTACGTTGCTCATTGCATCGGCATGTACTGAACCACCGTCAACATTCCAAGGTTCACACTCAGGATATTGCAAGGATATCTTCAGAAATATATCGGAATCGATATTCATTGCATTGAGCCTGACCTTGTGCGCTGGGTAATGTACTTTCTTACTGGTTGCCTTGTGCAATATCAGTATGTTGAATATGTATCTGAGGTAATGAAAAAAATGTAGCCAGCAACATAAGCAATCTCATCTGAGTGTTTTTCCCCTTCCAATGAACAAATACTAAACAAACAAACGAATACATAAATGAATAACAAACAAACAAATGAATGAATGACAAACAGACAAATAAATAAACTGAGTTGTTTGATTATAGTAAAGACTGGTGTTAAACATATATATGCACATACCCTGCTACACTCTGATTTAAAAGGACATATTCAAATGTTTTGGTGCCGTGTTTGTGATGTTAAGTCAAGCCATTTGCTTTGTGACCTCATCTTTTTCATCTTCGTCTGCTTTTACTTCACCCTCTGAAATCCATTTCTCATGATATGGAACAGCCTTTGAATAGCCCGATGAATTACGTTTGCACCTCTCTCTGCACATTTCTGGGGCTATATAAGTGATATTTTTACAAAAGCTCCTTGCATTTTTTCTGTGTTCTTCGATGTGCTAAAAAAATCCTTTCACACTGCAATGACTCCTGAGTATGAGGTGAGCGTGTCTATTGTAGCTTTGTGTGGGCTGAGTTCGAAAAAATAAAAATAAAAAAGAAAATGGTTCGAATGCCCCAGAGGAGCAGGTCCTATTGGATTCTGCATGGAGGGATTAAATCCCAGGCTTGGAAAACCCATGTCTTTTCCGGATGCACCACCTAGCAGAGCACTTGAACACTTAACGCAGAGGCGAACTGTTGACCAGGGTTACATAACTGCACTTGTGTGTGCTTTATGCTAAAAAAATAGCCATGTTAACCTTTTTTAGTCACCCCAGCTGACCAAGAGTCATATGGCATCAGTCACTTGTTTGTATCCACAGTGTAGCACTTACAGATTTAGATTTGTAATCAATACATTAGAACTGTTATTTAAAACATTAGTGAAAATACTTGCCTGGAAAAAAAAACAAAAAAAATCCAAGTTCCTTCGACAGGCATTTAAATTAGGACGTTTTTTAAAAATAAAACAGGGACATTCATGGGTACAGGGTGTCATAGTGTGAGAAATCCACCACCCGAAAACATTGTGTCAAATTAACTTATGTTTTTTTTTCTTTTAATACACTAATCCCTATTAGACAATAGCAGTATTTATTCGTGAGCCTCCACGTCACATGGGAGGCCCACGCGTGGGGGGACGCGTGTTGCACTGAACGGGAGCAAAGGGATGAACAACAGGCGGCAATCCCATCATGCACTGCTGCAGCATCTTTTTTTGTTATCTACCATGGAATATCCCCTTATACACAGAGATTGGCTTCGGAATTAGACAAAGGAACATGAGTCAGGGCCTCTTCCGTGGGCAAGCTTGGCAGGAGAACAAAGAATAAGACACAGATCTGACAGAGGACGGGCGGCCTCGGATTGCCGAGAGTCACGTGACGTGGGATGGACGCAGGAGAGAGCCTTAGCCAGGAAAGAAAGCACTGCACATTGCGGCCAGACTCCAAGGACTCAAGCCACCCGGATGCACTCTCATGCTACCTCTTGCCATGTGTCAGGTAACGACAGGAGTCTTGCCATCCAAAACATCCGATCGTTAGTGTCCCTTTCATCAGCCGTGCATGGCTTCCAACTACCCAGGGCGATGCCAGCATTTGGACAAGAAGTCCTTCAAGGTCAGACCTAGACTGCCATTGACACAAACAACCCTAAAAAACACAACCAAAGGCCATGATTTCTTAGCAAAGAATATGACGACAGCTAACATACTCTAAGCTTTGATTTACTGAATTCTTTTAGCACTAAGTGTTTATTTTGCATGTTAATATCATTGTTTTCAAGGCATGATGTAAACAGATCAACTATCTCACAGGTCTGGAACACAAGAGATACAGAAGTATATGGATTCTCGTGCCTGAGAATCACAACACGCTGGATTTGGTTTTGGCAAAATCGATGTTTGTCACCTTCTTGAATTGCAGCAGCATATCAGCTTCTCTTGCAATCAATCTCATTGCCCTCTCTCTTTTTTTTGGAATTTTTTTTTTGCTAATGATAAATTTGATGGGCTTTTTAATAAGCCAGTATTATTGATCACTCGTGGCTGTTTTGGCAAAATCGTAGCCTCTAGCATCACTCATATGTTTATGAAAATAACGCTGAACTCTGAATAAAGTCATAGGAAAGTTAAAAGGACATGGTGTCATTAACAAAGTGGTTTATTTAATACACGGATCCCTGAGATTTTGGAGGTATTATCTGCGTCTCATTTGCTCTCACACTGTATGAACAGATCATCCATCCATCCATCTTCCCACTGCATATTTTGTTTGGTCAAAGCTTGGGTGGGGGGGCTCTCCCTGACACCACAGGCCCCCACCCCCAGGCTTGGGCAATGTTGATCTGTTATACACTTACCAAAATGAGATTCCATTATGGGCTAGGCCATTTTAAGTCCTAATGTTTTTCGTAGTTCTAGATCTTAAATTGAAATATTACGACTAATCTTCAGAGCATTTGAAATCTGATTATTCTCTGAATATTTCACCAAAAAAAATAAAAAATCTGTATATATATGCATGCATACTATGTGCCCACTTTTACTGCAATACAACTGTCAAAAATAATTGGCTGGTGAAAATGTCTCCAGGCGAGTTAGCACAAATTAATCAAAAGCATGTTTCTGGGGCTCCGCAGAAGTATTTTTTCCCTCTTAAAAGAACATCAAGCAGCATCTTTTATTTTCCCAGTCAACCTCTAATTAAGGCGAATACATGTTAATAGGCTCCTTCTAGCGCAATGATTAAAAATTCTGATTCGAGGACAGGAGCCATCGGATCCGGGTGAGGGGACACGATGCACCGGTCGGGGCTCCGACACTGAGCGGGTGGCGCTGCACTTCTCACCGTTACCGTGGGGCGGAAATACGCGGGATGAAGTAAAGCTAGGATTACAGGAAAGAAAGCAGCCCGTGCACGGATTGCTGAGAAGCGAGGCGCATTGCTGCCCCAGTCACACCGGTGCGGAGGGCTGTCGCATTGCAATGCGCTGGGCTGCAACGTGCCGACGTGACACGCTGTGTCGGTGGGGGGAAATCAAAGGCTGCAAAGCCGGCATGCAGCAGCGGAGGACTTAAGGGGAAGAGGGCGCGTAGAGCAGTTGGAACACGGCTGCATTAGCAAATGTTTCTCCATCCGTGATACTCCCCTTTTCCCCTTAAATGCGGCTCTGCTTTTTGCACTGCCATCATACCGTTTTCTCGCTGCCCCATCGCGATCCGCCCCACATCGCGGCACGAGCTCCCCGCCTGCGCCCGGCGCGTGTTTGCACGGTGCAGCCGGCGCTCTGACTAATGGGCGCCGCGCCAGTCCATTGAATTGTTTCCCGCGAGTGTGCCGGGACAGCACGTTTATAAATATAAAAATGGTGTGGAAGCCACGTTAATGAGGAAAGGGAGACCGAGCATAACTTCTGCAAGGATTTATTGTGGCATGCAGTGCTGTCCGGACAAAGAATGAAGAGGCTGAGTCTGTAAAAAGCCATAAAACCAGCCATTACCTGAAGTGTAATAACAAATAGAAGCATTAAGTAAAACATAAAGCCGATTTATGGTTGAGTCCCCACAGATGTTATATTCAGCTGGAGGTACGAATTACATTAGTTCTAAAGTTTTGTGAAAATATTCATTATCTTCGACGTGGCTTTAGAGACAGGCACAAAATGTCGGCATTATATCATGATTAAGGAAAAATGTGGGTTCAGTATTTTTTATTTATTTTATTGCAAATTAATTAGTGAAATAATGAAAAAAAGAGCTAATACTTTAATTAACATTAGACGCTCTTTTCTTACCTGCAAATGCTGACGGATTTTCCCGTCATTGGCATGACAGGCCTATCATTAAAAATATATAAGTTCAGGCTTCAGGGATGATGCCCGGTTAGTCTAGTCACAAGTCCTCTTCATTAACTGACGCAGTCATCCTGGCTGAATAGACAGGCCTGCCTTTGACAAGCAAACAAACACAAATCATTATGGAAACAGACAAGAGCAAATTATTGTTCAGGGAAGTCGCCTGTAATTGTTCACATAAATCACCACGCTGTGAAGCTTTAAAGGGTTTGTGGTCAAAACTAACCCTGGTTCCTCTAATTGCAAGTTTCACTCTCTGTTCATTGGCAATTCTTAAGCCAAGGATGGTACAGAATAACAAAATGAATTATAAATGATGTATTTTATATATTTATGTAAATATTATCTATTTGCGTGACATAAAATATTATCTGCCAATGCAGCACCTATACCTGATGGGGTAGGGATGCTAGACCAGATAGGGCAAGATATAAAGATTAATTATTTCTTAATTCGTGATAATTGATGCAATACTTAAAACCATTACTTGACTTGTTATAAAATAAGGGTGTGTGTGTGTTGGGGGGGAGGGGGATCTCCATCAGTATTTCTCGTGTGTGCCTCTCAGACCCACATGGTAGTCACCTCTGATTGGTTATCCACAATTCATTCAGGGCCGAGCCAATTAAAACGTTTCTGGCGAGCCATCTAGGTGTCGTGATGTGTGAGACAAAGGACTCATAGGCTGGAGTAAGGGGAACAAAAGCGGTTTTATTGGACCTAAACTAAACAGGTACTGTAAAACAAACAGGACTGCGGGGGATCCAAAACAAGAAGGCACTTACGGGGAGGATGCGGGTAGACAGGAGGCGTAAAGTCAGTGACCGGACTGGGGGTGACGAAATACACGGGTATTTAAATACATACAAAGCCTAACGAGGGGTAACAAGGAACAGGTGTGGCTCATCAGGGGGAAGGCAGGAGGGTCAGTACCGCCCCCCGAGGGGACTGCAGGATGGGAGCAGGATGGCACTGAGGGGACTACAGGACGGGAGCAGGAGGGGACTGCAGGACGGGAGCAGGAGGGGACTACAGGACGGGAGCAGGAGGGCAAGGAGGATTCTTCCCATTGGACCTCAGTAAGAAAGTCGCCCTGGTGGGCAGTGCCAGTCAAACAGAAGTCTAAGAGGCCAGCATAGATGGCATGGCCCCGTCTCCCTCTCTGGAAGATGGAGACTCGGCCAGCCGCTCTCTCGAACCTCAGCTGACACCGGTGGCTAACCTGGGACCTATGGCCGGGCCAGCATCAGTGTGTGAAATACCCGTCAATATTCAGGGGGATCCCCATCTCCCTATTGTTGCGCAATACCGATCTTGAGACCCCCTTAAAATTTTGTGTGAGGAAGCCACCAAGATAGCTACAGGAGACAAGGAAGGTGCCCAGACACCTGGAGGCGAGCGGGGTGTAGCCGGGACACCTGGAGGCGAGCGGGGCACAGCAGGGACATCTAGAGGCGAGTGGGGTGCAGGGCCCTCCTTCGACTGGACACCGGGGACTCGGGCGGAGTGACCCTCTCTGGGCCGGAAGCCAAGAGTAGAGGCTGAGCGGCCCTCTCTGACATCAATGACCAGACCGGCGCTGAAGAGACAAACAGGTACTTATATATAAGGACTAACGAGGGGTAACGTGGCTCATCAGGGCCACGTCAGGGAGGATACAGGAGGGTCAGGTGTGCAGGACACGACATTAGGCAGTTTTATTCAGGGTTCATCGAGCATCCAGAAATTTCCAACGGTCACACAGGCTCACTTCACCTGAGTTTCCACCTGAAGCAGGAGAATTACTCCTGGGCAGAGCAAAAACTTCCCAGACGGACGACGTCAGAAGTGTAAAACCTATAAAGATGTCAGGCAGAAAGACTGAGAACATTATTATTTATATTTTATGCAATTGTTGGCCGTGTTACAGTTATATTCCATTCGTGTTTGTTTCGGTAGATATGACTAATAGACTATTCATCTTTTCATCTTGTGCTAACAATGAAAAGCAAATTGGTCATAAGTTTCTGCTATGAATCTGCCAGTGTTCTGGCTCTCAAAATCAGTTCGTCAACCTTTTCCCAAAACATACACTATATTACTTCTAGATTATGCAAATGTATTAAAATAACCCAGAACCTTCATCTTGAATCAGTGCATCGACATATTTGTGTATTAAACATTTCGCTAGAGGGAAAGCAATGCAGAGTAAGTAAGTATCTCAGAGAAAAAAAAGGGATTCTTACTTTTGACCCATTTTATTGATTTTGAAGGGGGGGTGGTGTCATCAAACATAGCAGGGACATTCATAGGCTGCATGGGCTTCTTTTTGATTAATTGACCTTTTTGGGAAAAGTTGCTGGTTTACAAGCGAACACAACAAGCCCACAGCTATATAACATCAATTATACCGTGCCTCATTAATATGTAAATTCAAGACCATGGGACTAATTTGCTTCCTTAATTAGTAAACAATGGTCTTTGCCCCATGTTACATGCAAATTGCTTCTCTCTTTGATAGAGGTTAAAGGCAAAGAAGAATAAGGGATGATTTAACTTTATATGTTGTAGTTTTTATAAAAACAAAAGTGCAATGAATATTTATTAAAGTTGATACAAACTTAGGATAGGTGACATAGAACACCGCACAAAATAATTTTGATCATCATCAATATGTTTAAAAAAAAAGTGGACAATGTTTTGTGAGGCCTGTACTGGCAGATTTGATCTTACAGGAAAATAGGAATGAGGCTAGTTAATATTCCGTTTAATGAACTGGGGAAGTAAAAAAGCGTACTTTTTAAATGCTACTTTATTTTTAATTACTGCTTTGTTATCCTTTTATGTTTATAATGGGAAATGTTATAATGGGATTTTTGGCACCAGAACATATAATAAATTCATAATTAAATCATCTCATTTTTTCAGTCCTGATGCCTGTTACCTCTGTCCTGTACATACGTGCCGCCATCTCCAAACCTGAAAACTACATCACACCATGAGTGTTTATAACACTTTGCCAAGTCCAACATTACATCCACTATAATTCGTTAATATTCCTTTTATTAAGCGGAAAAAAAACTTTGATTTTTAGTTGACCTGATGTTTCAAGATATAGCGAATAGATGATGGGTTAGCACATTTCGGAAAAGAAAGCATGGAAAATAACAGCCAGAGTCCTGCCGTGTGTATGGAACTTTGTCAAAGGGGTTTATAGTAAGTTCTAGAAAGTTTTTACAGTAAAAAGCAATTTGTGAGCATCACGCTGAAACGGGAATAGGCACTCTGTGTCTGTGTGGCCGGAAAGCCCTGCAAAGCTGCAAGGCTTTAGAAATTCCTTTTCTTCATCCTCACTCACTGCACACAACACAGCAGAATCTGCAATAGGCCTTTGCTAATAAATAGTTGTAATCCCAACATAGGAAAATGAGAGCAATTACTAAAAAAAAAAATACAGGCGACTCAAGTGCCTGTTGAACTTCACAGAGGTCATATTTCTGGGAATTAATTTGATGTTTGATTGACCCCCACCACCAGAGGAAAATGTACCAAGCTCCCCCCCGCACTGAACCACCCCCCCCCCCAAAATGGGGCCAGCAAATCCTATACTGCTTTTTGTTACCAGTCCACCCCTGCTTTGCTTTTTTCTGTGTATCATGGAATTTGTTTATTTTGTGAAGGGATCACACTTAAGGTTTGGCCCTGTACCTAATGTTGTTGTTTTTTGTCTGGTATTTTATTGGTCCAGATATTTTGAATATTGGTTTAATACCCTCACTTTGTACAAAAAGTTCTGTTCTGTGGTCAAACTATGGAATTCATGCCAAGGTATTTCCAGACATAAGTAACTATACAATCCTCAGTGAACAGTTTTACTAATCCAGAAGGCATTATTTATTTAAGGACACAAACTGATACCATTCAGCAATGATTGCAACAAAGAGAGCCAATGAGATTTTTTTCAGTTAATTTGAAGCTAATCCCTATGAATAATATTCCGCCCGATCGTCATGTGTTCTGAAAAATGCGACACATTATTTCCCCAATTTCTGAGACCCAGCAATACTGAGTCCCTGAAACACAAAGTTTAATTTATCGCGTTAGTCATCCAGATTACTTAGTGCTGATACTTTTCAACTGCTTTGTGGAGAAGATGTGGTCCTTCACAGAGGAAATTCTGAGCATTTTCTGCAAGAAGAACATTTAGGATGTTTATTAGGACCCTTTAGCCGTCTCTCGTTATGCTGGCTAAAAATATTCTTTAGGGTTTTGAACTGAGTTGCTCTCTCTGAGCAGTAAACTGTACGGACAAATCAACCTACAGAAACTGGTGCATCTGTGTTGACCGGGAGAAAAAAAAAGTGTGCTGACACATTCACACCTTACTTTTTGTTTTTAATCAGAGTGCAAGGCTGCCAGTCCAGTATCTCTCACACTGTGACTCTCTTTGCCATCTGCTGAAGAACCTGCTGTGCTCTTCCGGGATAAATTCGCCCATTCTCGCCAATTTGGCTGTTAATAAAGACATTACCAGGTGCGGCGTCTCTTGAGCTTGGCAAATTTAGACAACCTCTTCAGCGACTGCAGTGGGCGGGTCTTTCGGCGAAATGAGCCGGTCGCTGAAACTGGGAAAAGAGGGTTCAACAAAATTACGCCGAAAAATAAAATTAAATCAATAGATGACAAGCATGACTGAAAGCATTCGCGTTTGTTTACCAAGACACAAAAGTCCTTCTGTAGTAACTAATCACAAATCACGTCGTAGAATTTTCTTTTACGTTGTCGCTCTACTTAAATGGTCACCTCTATTTTCTATGACCCCCAATGACACCCCTGGACACATTCCACCCCTACCACAATTTCATCACAAACATCAAACATCAACTCCTGGATCGTCCAATTCTGCTTCTATCTCCAAACATCTCTTGGTCTCAGTTAGCCTGTATCTTCTCTGCTATCTCCTTCCTAGCTTATGAAACCTTTACAGAACATGACTAACCCCCAAGACTTCACATGAAACCCCCACGCTCATACATGTGACTGAGTTATTAGCTATAAGCTATGACCATTCTTCATGACCTCAGGGGCTTACTTCTTGCGTCATTTGCTTCTTCCTTTCACCAAAAGCATCCACAGGTTAGAGAGAAGAGTTCAGAATTAGTCTCCCAGTGTTAATTTTAGATATTCTGCCTGGAGCCTTCCCTCTCTGACACCACCTGACACCAATGCCAAGATACTGCGTCAAGCACAGCATGGTAGACGATCTTGATAAGACATTACCTATTCAATCATTCGCCTTTCAGTCTAGTGAAATGGGTTAACCACAGTTTTCCCAGCAAGCTCCGTTCCTTTTTGTTCTTTTACGCCCCGAGCTTGTCGTCACCGTCACCGTCACCAACACCTGTAGCAATTTCTTGCTCCAGAACCCCCAACTGCGGTTTCTGACAGGAATTATTTTAATCTTCAGTTTCCCCGTATTATCAGCCGCAACAGCACACAAACGTTCCGGAGTGGCCGTCTGCCAAAGCATCGAAAAAATGTGGCCGGCCCATTCGATTCTCCTCGGCTTGGAGCGTTTTAATCTGTCAAAAACTCCCAGGGACCTTAAACTGCACACAAAGAGCAACGTCTATAATGCAGGAACAGCTGTTGGAAATGAAGGAACCATTTATAATTTTTTACGCCCAACATACGGTTCACACGAATGAAAGAAGCGACATATAATCTAACCACATCCATATAAATTATTATTATTATTATTGATCCCTAGGTCCCTATAGTTTTTTATGTCTTTATTTTATTATTATATTATATTTTTTATGCTGGATCCCTTTTTTATTTTATTTTTATCATTATTACTAGCAGTAATAGGAGGAGGAGGAGGAAGAGGAGAAGTAATAGTAGTAGTTTTATTTTCTCATAATATTCATTTAGTTAATATTCCATACTATTCTGTTTACAGAACTCTGTCTATATACTGTGTACTACTGTATGTTTGTGCACTAGCTTAGGGTACTTGTTTGTACTATGTGTTCTCGCTTGGAACCTTGTCTGTTTTGCACTGCATGTATGCGTGTCTGTACTCTATGAACCACGCTGCTGTTTGCATGAGCCTTGCTCTCGATAAAGTTCATCTAACGTAATCTAATCTAATCCTCATGAGCACGCCAGCTCACGAGGCGCGAGGGCCCATGTAAATGGGACAGACCTCAAATCGACATCCTTTTGCTGACACACCGAAAAGACAGCGAATAATCCTGATCTGTCCATCCTCCAGGGATTGCTGCCAGGTGTCGGCGTTCGGTGAGGTCGTGACACATCGTAGATCTGATATGTTTCTTTTCCCGTGTGTCCCGTGTGCACCGCCCACCTCCATCACGCCAAGTGATGAAATCAGCTGGCACAGTGGTCAAAAGGGCCTTTCTGCCAGTAAGACACTGAACAATGTATTTTGCAATATGTCATAGTACAGCCCACATGATGCACTGCTAGCACTGTTGGACTCTATGACTATATAGTCCTCAGATTTTTTTTATATTCAAATTCATTAATTTCCTTAATCATGTGTTCACAAATGGTAAGATCTCTTATAAATTTTTTTTTTTTATGTACAGTTCAGCTTCTTAAACTCCCAGAAGAAAAGTCCCATATGAAGATAATAGAAGAAAAATTTAAATGCTAAGACAAAATAGAGAAATTAGTTGGGTCTGGGAGGCAATCTAAGTGTGATTTCACATGACCACAGGGCCGGACGCAAACTGACTCCATCAAGTAATAATCAAATGCTCCTGAAAACCCTGGTGAGATTCCGTCGGTGAGATGATCTTTGACACTGGAAGGATGTGCTCGATTTTTATCAGTCTTAAAGCAAAGCTAACGGGTCGCTTTTAATTAAACAGCGAGGGCAATAAAGACAAAAGCGTGCAAAGGCACGGAATGCAGACATTGTTCGATTCGGTCAGACGGGAAACAGACCGAGGAAGGTAATTAAGTTACAGTTTTATCTGAGGAGTCACCCGATTTAATGACTATGTCTCCATTCTGTCTTAAGTGCATCTCCACATTCACAGTATCAAATTATAGCCTGAAATGGCTGAACATTTAACATATCAGAAGATTTGCAATTGGGCATTTTCAATAACAATCTTACAGTTATCAGAGTCCTTAGAAAGATTCACCACAGAGACTGGAACAGCACAAGCAGATGACAAGCATGCAAAACACGCAGATTGATGCGTATTCTTTTGTTAGTCTAACTGTGCATTTTTTAATTATAAGCAAGTCGCATTTCGAGTGTGACACGGGGAGAAGATCGCAGTGGGGGTGAGTCTGTAGTCATCACGCGTATTAGGATCCATTTCAAGGCTTGGAAATCGCCACGGTGACAGAGGGAGCTCTGACGCAGCCTCGGAAAAAGGCACGTCACTAAGAGCCCCCGATAAGCAAGCTTCAGGCCCCACCGTGAATGGAAAGCAGGATATACATGGCAGATACAAGTGTAATGAGCTCCAGCATCGGTCACCATCTTTGGCGAATGACGCCAATCATACGCTTGTACCTGCACTGTAGCCTCATTCCTGAATGTATGATGGCCTGGCGTTCCGTCCAGGGTGTCCTGTGTCGTGGGGGATAATCTCCACACTCACGGCCTAGATTGACAGCTATGGTCAGGGTTGCCAACCCTGTATCCGACTTTCTGACTCTCACTCTCACACAAGAAATCTTACTGCTAATTTATGTTATTCCATTATAACCCTAAAATTAGTTACATCAAAAGCGTTGGGGTAGTTTGTAAACCATAAAGACTATTTATAAGGTAATAAAACTGCTACATGCATGCAAATGTGTGTGCAGACTTGTTTGGAATTGAAAATCTCACTCCAGCCAGCTGACCAACGTTGCCAGCCCTGCTACAGTATATCAGGGACGGCGCTAGAGTTGTTTTGCATTTGCATTTACATAGCTAGCAGACACTTTTGTCTGCACAAACATTTGTGCTGTTAAGGAATCAACTAGGCGTAAGTGCAGCTAGGCTGAGCTTCCAGTGAATGTAAGTGTGAGCAGTGTTGGAGCAGAAACTACACAATAGTTACACAACTACAAAGTAAAATCCTAATAAGATTTCAAGGAACAATCAGGCTAGTGGGAGTGTTCCTGGAACAGTTGAGGCCTTTTCTTGAAGTCAGAGAGGGAGTCTGATGTCTGGACGTGATTCTGTAGCTCATTCCACCACCAGGGAACCTCACAAGAGAACCATCTGGAGTGACACTTCTCACTCAATGGATGGAGCTCCGAGCGGCATTGGTTTGCTGACCAAAGGGGGCAAGATGATGTCTGTCCATCAATGAACCTATAAGCCAGAACCAAGGACGAGACGCAAGAGCCCATAGGGAGCCACTGAAGAAAGACCAGGAGGCGTGTGACCTGAGAAGGTTCGGGCCAACTGAATATCAGACGCGCTGCCGCGTTTGGAATCATCTGCAGTGGCCTGATAGCACAGGATGGTAGACCCGCCAATAAAGAGTCACAGCTGTCAAGTTGTGGGATAATAAGTGCCTGGATTGGAAGCCGACCTGCATACAGAGACAGGATGAGACAGGACTTTAGCCCCCCCCCCACAAATAAATGTACATCGATTCGTTTAAATGGTCACACTTTGAGACCCAAATATGGTAGTAATACAGTTTCTTAATGCATTAAGTACTTCTTTAATTAACCATTAACTAAGTGTTAGTTACCTACTGATCCCATGCTTGTTCATCATTGCTCAATTATGATGGTTCATGTATTCTATTCAGGAACTATATTAGTTAAGAGGTAACTAATTGGTTAGTAATTAACTAATAGTTTCTGCATGGAATACATTAACCGTCGTAATTTATTAATAATGAACTAGCACTTAGTTAATGGTTAGTTAATGCATTATGTAAGCATGTACTACTACATTTGTGTCCCCTCAAGTAAATGTTACAGTTTATTTAACAAGGGCCATTTCCATCAAACCTGCCTGGTAAAGGCTTGCCCCCGCTTTTCTTAAATCTCTAGTGAGGTTAATTAAGAAAAATGCATTAAAAAAGAAAAATAAACACATCAATGACTTTTTATGGGCTGGAATCAGGTCCAAGGTGAACCCCTTCCCTGCGCTCTATACAGCCTAAGAAAGGCTTCAGTCCCACTGGGGACCATGAACCCCTCAGGATGGATGGATAGAAACACATCAAATGAGTGGAAAGTAATAGCTAAATGAACTATCCTAATTAAATACAAACCAACCTTTCTAGTGTGTTTTATTAGTGGCTATTTGTGGGCGCCCTGAACACAGCAGACGTATCGGTCATTTTGAACATATCGACTGCAACGTGTCAGTTCCTCATTTCGCTTGATTATGAGTGGCTTTCTCCCCGGCAAGTCATACATAACGCAGAGATACGAGGCGGCCCCCGTGGCCCGAGCCAGACAGCTGACGCGGCGGATCGGCGACGTGTCAAATTAGCAGGAGGCAGCTATCGCATTTGTCACAATCTCAGGCAAACAAATGCACACAACAACCTACCAGAAAGTGAAAAATGTCGCTTAGCCAAAGCAGAAAGTGTGTCTTAATAAGGAATCCAGGAATCACATGACGGTGCATTGGGGACAGGCAGATAATTCTCTTTAAATTTAAAAGACACACTGCAGCCATTCATATGCTGTTAAGTAATTATTGTTTTAATGACAGAGCCTCCTTCCAGTGGGCCTGAGCCACTGTCAGACTTAATCGCGAGATTCTCCGGCTGCTGCTCTTTGTGTCATGAAGTGTCTTTGCATGGATGCACTTTCTCACTACTAATTATCACCACGCGCTCTTTCCCGCACCCCGGCAGGGACGCCATGTCTCTGTATCTACAAAGGTTTTTTTCTTTTCCTCCCTATAAACATAGTAGCAAGTTGAAAGCATATGAAACCGTTCCACTGGGGGAAAAATTGACACAAATACAGAATAGTGGCACTTAATTGATTCCCACGGGGGAATTATCTTTTCACCTGCCCCCATCTTGTTTTTCATGAGACGCACAGACACATAAGTAGGAGAGAGCAAGTTTGAGGGGGTCACAGCGCAGGGTTAGGCAGAAGAGCTGGGGGAGGTTAAGGGTCTTGCCCAGGGCCATCCAGGGTTTCACCTCTGCCTCTGTGTTGCCGTCACTCTGCCCAGGAGTGTTGGATGGATGGATGGATGTTGAGCTTGTGTTTTCTGGACAGAGACTGATGTGATGGGAAGCTTAAAGCAGTTGAAGCTCTGGTAAGATGTGTAGCAGCACGAAATACAAATGTGTTAAAAACTAAGGCATGTAAAGCTGGGTAAAAATCGCTGCAGCAAAAATCAGTGTGCGGCTTTGATTTATTTCTGAGCACAGTCATCCTGGGTTAATAAGCCGGCACGCACAGAGTTAATGGCCGACTGCCTGTGCTCCAGACTGCGGAGAATAACGGAGGTGACCAGCCCTGCAGATCTATGGAGGGAGAATAGCAGAGTGTGTGTGTGTGTGTGGGGGAGCGGGGGGGGGGGCATCTGATAAAGCCCCCCAGTGCCTAGCTCCTTTAATAGATTATAGAAAAAACAATTAGGGACACTGTGTCTGCTCCAAAGGGAGGCTGTGCAGTTCTGGACCTGAAACTGAACAGTTGTAGATTAGCTTGTTAGCCGGCTTAGTGATGTGCTGCACTGCTTTCTAAAGTCAGAGGAATGCCGTGTTTTTTTGGGGGGGGGTGTTTCTTTTTACTTAGACTACAGTAATAGCATGCCTTTTGCGGGAGGCCCCTGCATACATGTGAATTTTAAAAGGCTTTTCTTCCTTGGATAATGTGCTGCAGTGTGTGGTCATCGCATATAAAATATCGCTACCCTTCGATAATTGCCCCAGCGTTATTTATCATCCAATTCCCTTTTTCTTCCGAGTGCATTTCGACGTGGTTACAGCTCAAAAGCGGAGAGGCCAGCTATTTTGTTTGTATGGTGGACTGAGAGCCATAATGCACAGGGAAGAGTGAGACACTCACAATAGTGCATTATTTTTATACTAGATCGAGACCCTCCAGGCAATGGTGTTCATAAAAAGATAACCTTCATATATCACAAGATGTGTCATCAAAAGAAGGGCGAGTTTGATTGATGTGCAAAATGATCCAAGGTTCAAGGATTTAACAGTCATATATTCTGTAAATAGTCAGTTCCACCATACAATGAAAATCTTACTCTGCCTGTTCATCCGATCACCGGTAAACACAAATTAAACGAAAAAATCACAAATTGAAATTGAGGTCCCACAGAGCACATCTCACAAATACGAAGTAGGGTGCGGTGTTGAACGTGTAAATTTCCATCGCGATCCGTCACATCCAGCCCCAGGAAGAAAATAATACCGTGGTCCAAAGTCCCATTCTGCCAGCTGGAATCTGTCACCTCTCAGTCACGACGCCCCAAACCGCCCCATTTAATCGCATAATAGCAGAGACCGATAATCGTGAAGCGAGTAGGTGATGTAAACATTCCTCACGGCAGGGCTGTTGTTATGGTTACATAACACAAGATTCAGCATTAACCTGTCATCTTCCTACTCAATTGGCCCGGCGGCGTGTATGAAACACGACCACCAATGTCACATCACTTCTACGCAGTGACACATATCTAAAAGGCCAATCTAATAACTGACAACTATATGAATGATAATAATGACTAATACTACAGTGCTTCTTTCAACAATTTATGTGTTTATGTAAACCCGGCTTCCCAACAAGAGTATATCTGTGTCAATTAAGTAGCGAAAACCTGCAATTTTTATTCATCTTTGTATTTTTATTCATAATTTATAAGCCCATGGGACGTTCAAGAAAACCCAAACCTCTTGTTTATTTAGTCCTCTGGAAGTGTCATTACCTCACCTCCCCTATTGGAATCACAGCCATGGCCCCCACAAAGCATTTGGAAAAAATTCCTCATGGGAACTGGCGTTCCTTATGGCTCTGGGACATGTCTGACTTTTCCAAGATCTTTTGCCGCGCATGGCTGCCTTGTGCCCAGCATTGGCAACAACAGACGAAACATGTAGCTCTAACATATGTTGCTGGTGCTTCCCAGTCATCCTTCAGTCCTCCCAGTCAGGGGATATTTTTGGGTGTACCTCTAGGGGGTGATATCCTCATCTCGTTTTAGGGATGATGTTATGAACATACGTTAACACAGATTTCTTATTTCTGGAAATGGCATGATGTAAGTTTGACGCAAAGTTGCAGACGGTCGTGCTGTAACGTTGGCTGGGTTGAGGTCTTGACTGGCTGAAATTTACATAAAATTTATTTAGCACATGCTTTAATCCAACGTGACAAATGTTTTTGAGAAAGCAGAGTTTGACAATCAAGCAGTTTGGGGTTAAGGGCCTTACTCGCAGGCCCAACAGTGAAATCGCTCTGGAGGCTCCAGCGGTCTGCATCATGAATCTGGATTTCTTGCTTAGCCGGATAACTTGTAGGATTTAAGGTAGTCTGGGTTAAATGTAAGTGAACAAAGATAAAGTCCATTTAAACTGGGGCACCTTTAATCCAACTATCCAGCTAAGCAAGTAATCCAGCTTTGTGATACAGACCACAGGATTCAAACCAGTGACCTTCCAATCACAGCCACAATATCCTAACCTGCTGAGACACAGAGTGTCTCTTAAATTCTTCTTCCTGTTCTCGGTAACTGTCTATAGCCACAATAGTGCAGGCAGGAGCGGAGATTGACAAAGACACAGCCATACTCGGTGCTGGTCCAAATATCCATTCACAGCAGGTCACGGTGAACAATGAAATCCAAACCACTGGTCCATGTGCAGTGAGGATGCGTCTGGCTCCTTTATCATTTCGCCCTGACCCGTTTCCCGTTGCGTACCGCTGGACGTGACACGGCCTAGTGGTTAAAGATGGGAGTGCATCGAGGTCAGCATAGAGTGCCGTGAGCAGGTCAGCTTTCTGATTAGAGTGGGTACATTTTACTTTTAAGACAGTTATGCAGCTTAAGGAAAATCATTCAGTGGAAAACAATTGCAAAGTTTAAAAGCTATCATTTTCAAATAAAAGCCTTGCTTAAGAAACAAAAATCAAATCAATCAAGTTAGTCATGCAGTTTGCTAAATTGCCTGCAGTGTGTGTATTTGAGTGCCAAGCAGGTGATCCTGGTGGTGTTGTGGCAATCAGTTTAGGCAGGCATGTGTCAATATTTTGTAAAATTCTGAAGCATAAATTAATTATTCAGTCAACCAATAATGTGCTTACACTGACTGACGTTAAACTTGCAGTCAGGGTAATCTGGCCAATGAGCGAGCTCCCTCCTTCAGATCACATCTCATAATCCCCTCCCCCATCCCCCATCATTCTCAGGGTAATCTGGCCAATGAGTGAGCTCCCTCCATCAGATCTCATCTCTTCATCCCCTCCCCCCTCACTAATCATTCCCAGGGTAATCTGGCCAATGAGCAAGCTCCCTCCGTCAGATCTCATCTCTTCATCCCCTCCCCCCTCAATAATACACCTTGTGCTGGGATAGGTCCAGTCACAACCCTGACCAGGATAATGGACCCCAAGTCTTTATGAAACTATGAATGACTGGCATTTATTGGTGCTCCGAATCTTTGTTTGAATTTCCTGTCCCAGTTTAATGGCAGGAGACCGATAAGTCATTACAGAACCTCAAAGGTATTTATGATGTTGAATGTTGGGGGGACGGATCGCAAAGTGAGGGCCTGCGTCATGTGACCTGCAGAGCATCGCCGAGACGCCTGGGGAAAAGTGCATGATTGTCAGGCTGTCAGATATCAGGCCACTTTCATAATGGGGCTGAATCCCTCATCGCAGCCCAAAGCAGCCGATTCCAGAGTAGGTTCAAGTTAAAAGACAGTATTTATGATGTTTTTCCACATCCGGTCATGACAATATGCACATAATTGTTTTTTAATGAAATCCTGTTTGTTCTACGACGCATTTTCTAAGTCATTAAGTACAGCATGGGCGCCGCAGTCAGAAAGAGATATTTTGTCATTATTCAAAGCCACTAAGACTAATTGTATTTTAAATCCGTCAGATTAAATGCGGCGGCGACCTTTAGGAATTTTACCGCTCAGAGGACGGTGCATGAAGTGGAACGCCGTTCTGGGGGATAACTTGCACCAGGCTTGAGGATTAAAGCAAATATATTTATTTTTGAAGGAAGCACTTATTTTTCTTTAGTTTCTATACAGTTATAATGAATATGTTGAAGTCATTTTGATGATACAATCACTACTACTATACAAGGCATTATAAAGGATAAACGCAGAAAACTGTGTATGTGTGTCAGCTTACGTTATATTTTAAATGCCATAATACTTTTAAAATCGGAACTTATACTGATTATGGTTTTTAAAATAGCACGGACTAAGCATGTGTTGCCCTAATAATGACCCACCTAGATTGGCATCCCACCCAGAGTGCCCCCTACTGCCCGTCCTGTTTCACTATAAACTCCTTTATGTACACCCCAAACCTATATTAGAAAAGTAGTTATGAAGTATGGATGGATAGATGGTCCACTGATCCTGTCTTTTCTATAGCAAAATCCTGTCATTTACAGAGCATTATAATCGTTCAATAATAAATGTATGCAGAGTGATTTTAGGCATTTATGGGCCATTGGGAATCAATGGCTTCTTTTGAGACATATCAAGAACCGGTGAAGTATTTCCCTCAATCGATACATTTGTCCGACGTAAATTTATAGATATTCTTGTGTTTGTTTTGGCAGATCATTTACCGCTGTTGATTTGTACTGGAAGCGCGATAATCACTTTTAACGACTTTCGTTTGAAGTCGCACAAAGGTCTCCCAGAGCGTGGAAAATAATCAGCAGAGCAAATATTCAGTTTGCTGACTGTTGGGACATCAAGGGTCTTAGTATACTAAGGGTGTAAAGGAGAGAGAGCCACATCGAGGGTGTTAGTATACTAAGGGTGTAGAGAGAGAGCCACATCGAGGGTGTTAGTATACTAAGAGTGTGAAGGAGAGAGAGCCACATCGAGGGTGTTAGTATACTAAGGGTGTAAAGGAGAGAGAGCCACATTGAGGGTGTTAGTATACTAAGAGTGTAAAGGAGAGAGAGCCACATGGAGGGTGTTAATATACTAATAGTGTAAAGGAATTATGGAGCCACATTTTCCCTGTGATGGTACATTTCAGCAGAACTCTGTTAGAGTATCTTACTTCAGGCTCCTTTGAAGTTGGTTTTCTCATCATCACTGGCAATTTTTTTTCTTCGAAATTTCTGTGCTGTTCAAAATGAAGCCATAGTTGAACTTTTTTTATTTGAACGCTGTGAAACAAAACCTAAGGAAGGAACGAAGTACTCAATAAATACATTTCTGTTTTGCCACTTTTTTAACACATTGTTAGTTTTTCATGGGGCAGCACGGTGGTGCAGTGGTTAGCACTGTTGCCTCACCCCTCTAGGACCACGGTCCAGGTCTCTGCCAGGGTTCTGTATCTGTGGAGTTTGCATGTTCTCCCTGTGTTGTCATGGGGTTCCCTCTGGGTCCCCCCCCAAAAACATCCTGAGGTAAATTGGAGTTACCTGATGAATAGTTTAGTCATTATTTCCTTGTTTGGTTTGTACATACCGCTACTCAATGACAAATGAGAATACTTTCTTTATGCATGTGGTAATTTGATCTTGCAGGCATATTGTGACTTTTTAATCGTTACTATTTCGGAAATATGGCAGGGAGGTTTTGGTCACTCTTGAGGTGCGTAATAAATCTAGTCTCGGGGCTTTTGGGACACTCGCTGCACCAAATCTTCCTCTTTAATAACTATTGGAATTATTAATTAGCAGTGCTGCTAAGCTGCTCTGGTGACCGGAATGCGCCTCGGACCTTGCAGGGATTGCTAAGTGGGTTACACCTGATAAATAAAACTCATATTTAACAGTTAAACCCATGATACAATAGTAAAGAGGTCAGTTGGCTTTTGTAAGGATTTCACAGAAGTACTACTGAATGCCTTCTTTTCCAAATGAAAAAACAAATTGCAAACATCTCATACATATTTCCATCTATCAGGTGCATGATTGTAAATATTGTGTATGTCTGAGGACTGAAATGAAAAGCTAATTTCCAAAACTCACTCAATCAATTTCTTGTTGGTTTTGCTGCTATTGAGGTGAGACCACCAATGGCTGAAAGACAGGGTCTCTCATCATGTTAGAGTATTGGGAACCAGAAGTCACTCGGTCCTCGTGTAAATCAAATTTCCAAAGCTCACTAGGTCCACAGAAATGTTCCCAAAAATTTATTCCGTGGACTGAGTGACTCACCAGAAATTATCCAGAATGCACAACGCCACGAGACATCAACGTCCCAGTCTAAACCTCATAAACACCCATGCCAATCATATAAAGTGTAAGTTGTCCACCGCTCTCCGATATTGCACTGTTGCACGACTTTTCTTCACTTTTAATTTTATCCTACGGTTCCTGCCCACTGGCCTCAAGTGACACATTCTATGATTCTTTCTGACCAGCTCTAATGGATAAAGAACGGCTTCTGAATAAATCAGGGTCACCCTAATTGGCCGGTGTCACAATCCCTTATAAGACGAAGGTGACCTACAGCGCTGTGAGATTCCATCCCCCCTGCTTCTGTGGGTCCGTGTGAGTTTTGGCTCCTGCTCTATCCAGGTAGACCATGCTCAATATCGACCGATTACCCAAATATTTAGCCTTACCTGTCAGACACGTATTAATAAGCCATTATAATAGCATGCTTACTGGTGTATGTGAATGTGCAACGACAAGTTTCCCAAAGGATTAATCAATAAAAAATAAGTAAGTGCATGAAGGAGAGCGTACCTTCATTTTATCAGCTCGTAAACATGGCACAGCTAGACAGAAATTAAACAACAAGATATTCGGTGAATCCAATATGAAGCTGCATTACCATTTTCAAAGGTGGAATTATCATCCAACAAAAGCATACAAAGAATTTCTGTCCCATTACAAATGTTACTGAGCAACTTGAAAAACTTACAGGCAAAAACATTAAAGTAACGTTTAGTAAACTAATGCTAGCTGGCCTGGTAGCTACACTGGAAAAAATGACAAAGAGAGCAAATACAATTTATAAAGTACTGAGAGTGTTTGTAGCAGCTAATAATGCTTCAAATAATGTAACAATGAAATTAATTTCTCAGTTCTTAATGTAATGAAGGTCGATAACATAATAACCGATCAATAATGTAACTATCAGCAAAAAGTTATTGTGTTCTTGGTTCAGAAAATATCTTACATTGCCCAGTTAGAACAGTTCCAACTTTTATTATATTAAGAATGTAAAAATAATTACGTTATTGGCAGTAATTACATTATTGGCAGTTATTGCATTATTGGCGGCTACAAGTGTCAATAACATGAAAACTGACGTTAAAAATGCCCCACTTAGAAAGAACCTGGTAGATCTTCTGTCTATATCTGCATGATGACATGCAGGTATCCAGCAAACCTTAGAGGTGTTTAGCGCATCGCTAATGTGCAGGTACCGCGATCTCTGCATGTATGGCGCAAAGCCACCTCTGAGGTAGGCAGACCCCTGACTGCTGTGTGACCGTTGATTACCTGTCTGGGCCCTTCCACACATTACCCAAATCCCTGAATAAAATGTACCCAACCCGGGGCGTTCACCTACAGTCCAGCACCTAATACAGGAGTGGCCAATCTTATCCGCAAAGGGCCGGTGTGTATGCAGGTGTTTGGGGTAACCTTTAGGTCAGCTGTTCAAACCCAGGTGTGAGGACTCTTCAGCCAATCAGTCCTCTAATTAGTAATTTAAATAGGTAGTTGTAGCGAAAACCTGTATTCACATCGGCCCTTTCTGGGTAAGATTGCCCCCCCCCCCTGACCTAGCGTGTCCAATGTGTGTGTTTACAGATTTTTATAAAATTGACTTTTCCCTTCTGGAGACCCAAAATTTTGCCCATAATGTGATAAAAACCTGTTATTTTGACATTGTGGGATCATTTCTTTCAGTCTCCACAGGGAGAAACTCAATTTGATAAAAATCTGTGACTATAATCAAAAAAACACAACATCTTGTATTATGTTTGGTTACTTGTGGTTATGGTTAGGGCTGGGTGGGGGTTAAGGTTATGGTTATGTTTAGGGGTGGGTAGGGGTTAAGGTTGTCATTGCTGGGATTAGAGTTTTTCCCATAGAGATGAATGGACAGTCCCCACAAAGACATGAATACAATTGTACGTGTGTGTGTATATAGTAAAACACATTCATAGACACACATGAATATTCACACACATACTTACTTTAGCTGCAAAAATTTTCAGAGAACTCTCTTCTGCCTTGACTGAGAAAATCATGGGTTCTAGCTTGCGTAAAACAAGATAATTAAACGAGTGTTTTGTCGTTAATTTGAAAGATGTGTGACGCCTCACCAGGTAAACACCGTGGACAGCTCAGGACCTACAGCTGTAAAAGTGCATTTCGGCGAGATATGATGATGTATGTCCAACATAAAATGGACAAAACGGGAGAATAATGTAACAAATGCTGGTAACTACCCCCGTTTATAAGGAAGCTTGGTTAAAGCAGGTGTGGGTACAGTGTCATTTTTCACTTCTGTATCTTGTTTTAGAATCCTGGGCACCAGCCGTGTGACACCGAGCCGCTCCTCTGCCACAGTCACTTACAGTACCAAATCATTTGCATGCCAGCATCCGCGGTTCACACGCTCCGAGATCAGAGCCAGCCCCGCCGGTGGGCTGAAGGTTCCCCAAGCTGATTATGCCCGTACGGCGGCTCTCACTGCGCAGATCTTCAGTATTCATGGGGAGGGAGAAACGGCAAATTGCAGGACATTCACAGGAGCCCGTCGCAGTTTTTAACGTGTTTTTTCCTTGTCAATTAGTCCCAGCAGTGCTTAAATGCGCAAAACCTACCACTCCATATGCTACATTTTTAGCCTACCAAGTAAGCTATTGACAATAAGCTAGCAAAATGGTCGTGTTTTCTATATAACAATCCCCGACTTTGGGGGTTATGTCAGACTGAAAAATATGGAACTGCAAGCAATCTCTCACACACATACATGCACACAAAGACACATCAGTATGCAGTATATTTGCCTCAAAATGCAATGTTTATTAGCCTGCAAAAATCATCACTACCACATTATAAATCGGGATATTCAAATTTAAATTAGGATAACTTTTTGAATGGAGTGAGATATTGGTATTTTCTGTATTGTTACTATTCTTATTTTCATTTCTACAGGAAAAAAAAATACTGACACAAAGACTGAAGCCAGCTCGAAACAAACATGCACCAGGGCACTACTCAAAACTCAACTCTCTGCCGACAACCTGCCAGCCATAGAGCGCAAAACAATATTGGTCCAGCGCCACACTGCTGAAAGAGAAATTCATCTGGGAAATTTGGGGATAAGCTTCTAGAAACATACGCCTTCACATTCTATCTGAAACTGCATGAATGGTTGGGTTCGATTTAGGGTTGATAAAGTAAATGTGTGTCACCTTTCAGTATAAAGTGTGCCTAACCCTTAAGGTGATTTAATTCTCATAAAGATTGTCCCTGAGCCTAACCTGTTTTTCCTTCCGTAAAATCGGAGTTTTTGAGTTGGCTAATCCCTGATCTGTGCCAGGGGCAGCATCATTCATAAGTCAAAGGATGAACCGAAGTTTGGACTAGCACAAAAATACCCGATATAAGCAAGAAAACTGCAAAAGGTAGCATCAGACTCACACGCCACATTTAATGCGGAAATAATGTCGATATGACAACTTTACTAGATATTTTTCTTTTTATACAGTACTAAAAATGTTATGCCTTTCAAAACACCGATATGCCTACAAAAATAACCAAAAATGCTAAACCTTAAAATATAAAAATATATGGTGTATATACGGTGCTACATATATAGATTTATAGAGTCATTTCATTTGATACGTAGCATGGAATTGGTGGCAGCATGGCGGTGCAGTGGATTGCACTGTTGCTACACACCTCTGGTACCAGTTGAGTTAATTGTTGTATAATTGTTAATTGGATAATGATTGCTAATTGGTGGGAGCAGTGTGTGGCTGAGGTGAGTTCAGATGCTTCGCCTGGATCGGAAAGCCACTGGTTGGCAGTGGGACGTCACTGGGCCCCTGATAAGCTCCCAACTTGCTTCCCTTGTGGGGACGGAAAAACAGTCCCCACAATGTGATAAAAACTTGTTACTTTGACCTTGTGGCGACATTCGGTCTCCAGAAGGAGAAACTCAATTTTATATAAAAATTTGTGACTGCAATAAAAAAAAAAAAAAAAAAAAACTACAAATGTCAAAAATATTTCGTTTGTTTTGGTTTGTTACGGTTCATGTCCATAGAAATAAATGGACGGTTCCCACAAAGACATGAGTACAAATGTATATGTGTGTGTGTGTGTGTGTGTGTGTGTGTGTGAGCGGGTATACCTATCCTTATGGGGACACAATGTCCCCATAACGT
>JAODKC010000051.1:3848414-3863335 GCA_026777985.1 Mormyrops attenuatus | reverse complement strand
GTTAGCGTTAGCATTTTTCCCACAGAAGTGAATGAGCGGGCCCCATAAGGATAGGTATACCCGACATGTGTGTGTGTGTGTGTGTGTGTGTGTGTATTTTCCAAGGACAGCTTAACCTTGCTTTCAGCTTTGGTTGGATGGATGGATGGATAGATAGATATTTACATAATATAAAGGAGATAAGCCCAAAATGTCATATTCATGGCATCTAGGCTAACCCATAACAAGAATATGTTTTTTAAAGATCCCTTATTAACAATATCATGCAAAAAAATGGCTGCTGGTATGTAATATATTGCATTTTTTAAATTCCACTCGGTTAAAATACATTTCTCCACGTTTGTTTTTCTTTTTCATTGGTAATTGTGATTGTCTGCTTGCTGGAAGAGACCAGAGAAAATGAGGAGTGAAAAATGAAAAGTTTTAATTAAAATTAAACAGGGGGAGGATGTGCAGGAATCAGTGACCAGAGAGGATCCTGACAGCTAGGCAGCAGAAAGCAGAGACTGCAGCTCACTACCTGAAAAGTGTTTTTCTTTGTGGTGGAACAATTACAGCTTGTTCATTATCTTTTCTTTGCTGCTTTAATTTCTTTAGTTTGTTGGAGAACATGACAGGGAACCAAACAGAGGTTCTTTTCTAGTGAAACGCATATCCTTGCTCTTTTTCTTCCACCGGTTATCTGGAGTTTGGTTTGTTTTCAAATGCACAAATGGGACCAGCGGGGAACCAAAGGGTGTTGCTGTCTGCGGTTCCTTTCATCAGATGTTCCCTGTTGTCCTGTTCCCTTTGGCCTCGCAACATATTTATATGTGTTGTGGATTCCAGTTCTACTGCTCCCCCATTTACTACAATCAATGTTGGATTTGCACTTGAGGGTAAATACATTGCTAAAGGGTACAACAGCAACTCCCCATGCAGAACTTTCAGGTCCAGCTGCTTAACCACTGGATTACCTGGTGCTCAAGATGAAAATTGCTGCTGGAAAGCAGATATTTTTTTCGTCTTGTATACTGCTGTCGAAATTCTGTTTTTTGAATATAAGATGTTTTGTTAATGTTGGTGGAAATCCCGTAGCTAATATTATCTATGCTTCCCTGTTTTAACCCTTTTATTTTAATTGATTATTATTAAGAGAAAATTTTACAAGGTGACCTACTGCTGGATCAACAGTATCTGATAGCTAGTGAGCTATCCAAATCCTGAATTTAAATTAGGTTATAAATAATTAATGCGCAGGTGTGTATTAGGTGGGAGCAAGAAACATATTATTCTGTTTATTTTCACTTGTTTAGTATTTTGATAGCTAAATATGACATTAATATTTGTAACAAAAGTAACGCTAATTTGTAATCATCAGTTAATTTACATAAGAATGCCCTTTGTGACAACTGCAATTAGCTGTAAACTTCAGCTCTTGTTACACATGGCTGAGGGTGTGAGTCACATTGCCAGGTGGTAGATAATGTGCTTCAACAAAAATCTATGGTATTGCAAATGGACGTTCACAGATTTGTGACATTTACGATTCCATATTTCATTCTTTTGTCATTTCACGACGATTCACGAAAGAGTTGTATATAAGGATACACGTTTCACTCTAGTTTGAGAGGGATGAAAGTTTATTACCTGCCAGATGGCAATTTAAACAATGTTTACTTAATGCAAATGAGACGAAAAGACGGCACACCTTTTTATCGTAAAATCCCCACAGAATGCAACCTGAGACATGAAATAAATGAAATTCAGCGGCACTGCCAAATAACACCCTCCAACTCAAAAACCTAATCCATGTTTCAAATTTACAATCAAGCAAAATGATGAAACACATTTCACTCCGATGTCTTTAGAAGTCTTCAGTCCCCTCAGTTTCTCTATGAAAGTGCTTCTCTGGATGGCGTGCCCTTTCATAGTGGTCTGTGTGACCTTGACAGGAGTCGGGTTTCAGAGAAGCCTTTACGGACGGCTATAAACAATTGTGTTATATTTTCCACTCATTTTCTTCAAGCCTCACCACTCCCCTGACACATGCCGGAGTACAAAACAGAGGTACCAGAGCCCACAGCCATGCCGACTAGATAGCCACGATTACCACCCTGGGTCTTCAAGGTCAGAGTGTCACCAGAAGGCGATTTTGACTCCAAAGTGGGCTCATTCAGAGATTTCGGCATGCCTTTAACGCCGTTGAGGTTATTTAAACACCTGTTCTGCATTCATCATTTATATATGCACATCATTCAAACTCATTTTATCTTTTACAGAGAAAAAATGCAAAAGCTAATATCAATGGGATTTTTGTCAGTGAACAAAATGCTTTTGTTTTGAAATAGACTTTTTGTATCTGGGGGTAATTACTGCTGATACGTAGTCAAATTCTCAGGTACACTCAACTCCAGTGCTAAATAGTTTGACATTAATACCAGATTTTTTTCCTTACTTCAAGAACTTAATCCCAATCCTAAAAAGTATAAGACATCCCACTGGACTGGTAGGGATCCTATCTGCAGGACTCAGTAAATACATCCAGACATGACCAATTAAGGACTGGACTCTCTCATACTAAACAAAACAAGCTGGCAAAATATTACCTCAGAAAAGCATAGCGTGTGAATCCTGCTCATGGGGGTTTTACTTAAAACGTACAGAGGGCAGTACAAAAAATGATTGGTTCAGAGACACAACCAATCAGACTGTAGAGGAGGTGGGACCAAGGCATCTAAATTGGTTGTTCTCAGCTCCTTCTGTTTCTTGGACCCACCTCCTCTGCAATCTGATTGGTTATTTCTCTGGACCAATCATTTTTTTGTTCTGCCCTCAGGACATTTCTGTTTAAGTAAAACTCCCATGAACATGAATCCTCGTGAAGTAGCCCTCTGCAACCAATGACATCACTACTAAAAATCTCTCCTTAGTTATATTATTTAAGATAATGTAAACGCGGCACATGGAAGTTCGTTTGAAGCAGATTCAGGGGTGCATATTTTATATGTTTCCTTCAGGGGCAAATGAAGTGTCCCTCTTCCCGGCTGGTCGATGCGAATTTCCTCGCGGTAAGTGTCAGTTGCCAGCTTGTTCATTTCAGGGCAAGATTACGTGTTTTCTCAATTTCTACTAATTTATGGAATGCAGATGCTTGAATTACCAAGTGATGCTGTCCGTGTGAAGAAAGCTTTCACAGTGCACCTCAGTGCCTTACGGTCATCAGCAAAAAATTGGATAATAAAAAGGAAAAAACATAGTTAGAATCCAGCCAATTCTGTTATACAATGCACAGCTAGTTTCTCCAGCGAGCATGACTAACTTTATAAACAACTCAGTCAAGGGCGGTTGTGTCTAATGATATGTAGCTATGATCACAATAATGTAGTAAAAGCAATTTTATGGATTTTATTTTTCCACCATGATTATCAATTTTAAATGTATTATCCCATCCAGGCTAGATGAACTGTCCTCCATGTTTTAAATCACAATTCCTAATAAATTTCACACCCTCGTTTATGAGCGTGAGCACATCAGTCACTTGTACGTATTTCTGTTGATTTGATTCTGTTTTCAGCCTAACCAAGATGATTATCAGCCGTTCAAAGCACTTTGGGGTGAACAGTGATAATTCTGGTTGTACGGGAGTTTTATGATGTACCTTTGGCTATGACTCAATGACCCTGTGAATCATTGTTTATACAAAAATGAATCAGGTGGGAGGGATTTTTTAAATTTTGACATGTAACTGACTGAGCCTAGCACAGGTGATTCATGCGCTGTGTGCACTTCATTCGGCTTGGAAATGGCTGTAGCACAAGGCAAATCCCATAAAAGACAGAGAGAATATTACTAAGGAGGCGACGCTTTGCAGTGATAGCGGGGCTGGAGAGTTTGATAAGGAAAATTCTACACCAGCTCAATTATTGTGACTACCACAGTACTAGTTGCGAATTAAGTAACATTTACTAGTCATTGTTAAGCTTCTCTCCTTAAACTGCTTATCAGGTAAAACTGCTAGGGTACTAAAATACATTTCTTAATAGCCACTGTGAGGCGACACTAATAGATACAAAATAACAAATGTTAGTAATAAATGTAAATATATGAAAATCTACGGTTAAATATTCGAGTTGGGTCCATGTAATCAGCTCTGAGGATTCCAAGAGCTACATATTTACTGAATCCAGTCTCTTTTTATAACTATGCCATTGCTCATTTGCTGTAGAACAGACTATTTGTCTTTATTGTGAAGATGAAATGTCTTGAGGTGAATTCGGATTATGCAGACACTGGCTTATTGGTAAGATAACAAAGCATGTAAGCCGCCCCAAGGTGGACCTCCTCCATATTGCCAGGTCCCCCTTCTGATGTTTCCAGTCCATCGGATACTGGTAACTGGGCCTAAGGGCCACCAATCAGATGGGGCAATCTGGTTGATGGGTGCTGGAGAAGGATTCAAATGCGGATGATTGCTTGCAGAGTCATAGACAGGGCCGGGGCCACAGGGGCACTGGCCCCAGCTGAAAGCTGATTGGTCCGCAGAGTGCCCCCTCCCCTGTCACTCGCTGATTCAAAATATATAATTGGCTAATGATAATGTTGGTCCCTCTGTTTAAATTACGGCCCCTCTTATGCTCGCCTACTGCAAAAGAAATTCTAGAATCACTGCTGGTTGGTTCAGCGCCAAGGGGAAACAAGAACCAAGCCATGGTACCAAAAGACATAAAGCAAGCAAACATATGGTATTGGCCCAAAAATAACTATCAGTTTAATACTAGCAGTGGCACTGCCTTGGAAGTCAATAAGTTACCAACACTCAGGGATGCGCACTAAACACATGCATTACCAGGGCTGCCAAGTCTCACGCATCTGGCGTGACACTCACGCTATCTGACCGTCACGCAAAAAATCTTATGGCAAATCTATATTACGGTAAGTCAAAACACTCGTTACAAAATATCATATTTGGTGCCTTTCTTACCTTTTTTGTCTAGGGCCCGAATATTAGATGATAGCACTTTTTCAGACATCTTTTGAGAAAAAAAAAATAAATGTCTTATTTTCGGGCTAACACGGTAGTTGAAAATCACAAACACAGACATGAGACAGACCAGCCAGGAGTGCAAAGCCAGGTACTCCCAGAATGAAGACACTGAGCCTTTGTGTAAAGCTGGGGCTCAGTGCATATTGAGCCAGCGACTTCGGTTTGTAGGTGTCACAGGTGAAATTAATGTGTTGTATTGAAAACATCATATTTTACAGTGTCCGTCCAGAGAAAATAATCCCGTGTGTATTTGTGTGGTTTGAGCGTTATATTCAAGGCAGCCTATTGTTATTGAAACCAAGGTAACCAAACTTAATGCTTGAGGTTTTAAGGTAGATTAAAGTAACTGATGAATGTAGTAGAAGGAAGGTGATTAAAATAACAGCCCTATACTTGATCTATGATCCTGGCAAGGTCTCCCGTCACATCATAGCTTTGCTGGCTGTTGTGTTGCTCTACTGGGATTTTCCTGAGACACCATGCTGTTGGGAGGGTGAGGCTGCACTGCCGAAGATGATGAAGGTTATTTGGAGTCCCAGATCCGACATTGAGAGGGTAACTTGGCCACAAGCTGAGGTCCAGATGACTTTATAAAGGATGGTAATTATTAGCACAACACAGAGGAGCACCGCGGAGCTGTATGATGTCAGGAGGGGCCGTCACCAAGGTGACGCCGGGGAGAGAGGGAGGAAGTGTCCTTATCAAAATAGTCGCAGTAGGGCAAGTGGTATAGTGCGGGAGCCATTTATCTGGATGATAATGAGTTACGGAAGATAAAATGGGCCTCATTTGCCATCCGTATATGATCTCAGTGGGAAACATCGCAGCGTGGGCCCTTTGTCCAGTTTCTGCTGCAGGGTGTATGCAGGGTTGTAGGGTGCATGCAGACTTGCAGGGTGTATGCAGGGTTGCAGGGTGCATGCAGACTTGCAGGGTGTATGCAGGGTTGCAGGGTTGCAGGGTGCATGCAGACTTGCAGGGTGTATGCAGGGTTGCAGGGTGCATGCAGACTTGCAGGGTGTATGCAGGGTTGTAGGGTGCATGCAGACTTGCAGGGTCTATGCAGGGTTGCAGGGTCTATGCAGGGTGTATACAGGCTTGCAGGGTCTATGCCTATTTAGCTGACCAGGCTATGCTCTGGCTTACCAGCGAGGAGGTGAAAATTCACGCTGGGCCAAAACAATGATCCACACAGGAGATTTTGTCCTTCAACGTGTGGCTGTGTGGCAGCGTCAACCCTAAAACACTATACTCCTGATTTACTTTAGAAGTCACAAAGTAAGGGGAAGGGGGTGTTACTTTGACTCACCAGAACACACACTTCCATCCTGTGAAGGTTTCTGTCAAGCTTCCTACTCCAGTACCGCTCACTTGTGTACCTGGGCATTCACTGGAAGCTCAGCCTAGCTGAACTTACGCCTTTTTGGCACCTTGACAGCATGATTTTTTTTCAATGTGATATTTGCCTCACTTGTAAGTCACATTATACAAAAGATCCAGCTAAATATGCCAAATACAGACTTTTTTTAAAGTACATTTTTTTACCTTTCAGGTTCACTGGACAAGAAAAAAAGTCTTCAGTCAGGTTCAAGTTGAGACCTGGGGGCCCAACTGTGACATATTTTCGCTCCCTGTCCATTAGAGGGGAAGACAAAAGCAGCCTGTGCTTCTACTAAACAGCGTGAAGCAGACGGCTCCCTGAGGCATAAAAGGAGTTTTAAAAAGTCCTTAATTTTTCATATTTCCCTCATCATACCTCTACCATTTAGTTAATATCGTTTCTTCCCCCCCTGTCCTCTGCCTTGACTTTTGAAGTTGTGTAACATAGTTTTTACTCCTCGACAGTGATTGATGGGATTTCCTGGAAATACGAAAGCGATGAGCTGGAGAAATATCGTACAATTATATATAACCGCAGTAATGATGTATTACTTTTGGAAGGCAGCCTTTAACAACTTCATTCTAATTATGTTTACTTGTGAAGGCACTGTATATCATAGCATGTGTGATAAAAACTATTACACCAGCAACGGACTGCTCTTTTACTGGGTTGGACTTAAACAGCATAAGATGCAAATCACATTGCGGTGACTGACAGGAAGTGTGTAGCTGCCCTCTAACATGCCACTGAGCCTCAGGGCGTGTTTAATTAGCACATGCCAGCAAACCCCTGTGTGTTTCCAGCTTAATATATGAGATGTTGTTGGAAATGCAGATTCAGGAGGTACCATGCATTGGGTTTAGAGAGATTAACAGTAACACTATACTTAAAGCTGTCATCTATAATGCATTATAGATACCTTCATTATGCTTTATAATGGTCGGTGTAAGAATTAATAAAGCATTACAGCATCTTCTGTTGACAGTCATAGGGCATTATAGTGTTCGTTGTAACACTTCATAAGCTCCAATGAAGCTCTCATCTTTGATGCACTAAAGATGCTGTCATAATGCATTATGATGGTCGGTATAAGCACTAAGGCTTCTTTGTACTGCATTATAACCGTATCTACAATGCATTATAGAGGAGAGCTTCATAGAGTATTCATAATGTATAATAAACATGGTTATGATGTGTTATTCCTTTTTCTAAATATTTCTAGCCATGTTTATAATGCTTTATGAATCCGTTATAATGTGTTATGAATGTGTCCATAGATTTTCATGTGTGGCATTCATAGAAATTGTTACCAGGCCTTGGGTTTCAAGCTGATGAAAGGATTCATGACAGGATTTACTTACACAGCTTTTTATTCCAAATTGCTCTGTTGTTCAGTTGCATTATTTTGCAAATTTGAATTTGAATATTTTGTGAGATACATATTTCAGTGTTGTAATTCGACCAAAGCAAGTCTGTTGGGAGTCATTCAACACTTTCATGAAATATTAAAAACAGGCTGATTGACGTTTGTGATTTCATACTACTTTGTGTTTCTTAACTTTCAAACAATTACGTCTGAAAATGGGTAGCAGGGCCAATCTTCCAGGAATGCAGTTTTCACATGACCAATAAGGGAGTTACACTGTGACTGCGTGGTAGACGTCTCCATCTGTTGCAGATACTGTAAGTCCCATACGACCATGCCACTACAGGGGTAACAACATTCGAGATACCGTTAAAGTTCCCGAATTTTCCACATGGCCTTATTATTTAACCACACTTCCAGATGGCCTGAGATAATTTCTGTACCTTTACATTTTTTCACTAGCCAATCTCATTATTTCTATCATCTAACCAGCACATGATCAAAACACACAATCAATCAATCTGGTTTCAAAATAAAGTTCAGATGATCATTTGAAAACAATCCGTCTAGACTGCATATATTATCACTGAATCCCACCATCACGCAAATGTTTGAACAGTTCAAAAGCCAACAAAACCAGAAAATATGTCCCCAAACTTCCAAATAAAGGTAAAGCACAGTGGTCGATGGGCGCTAATGAGGTAGCTATGGTGTAATTTAAAAGGTACAGAGGACAGGCTTGTTCTGAAACACGCAATAAAGTTATACAGCTATCTGTTCATTGCCAGTAACAAAAGGCAACCGTTATAAGTGAAAGCAGAGCAAGAATCTTCACCTCCCCAAAGCAATTAACATTACTTCGGTACATCCCGATTATTAGGCGAGAATTAAAGAAAACCTCGTTAGTGTCCAGCGTGATTTAGTGAGGCGCCAGTGCATACACATATTTATTTTTAGTTATAAGTGTTTACTGTAAAAGGCTTAAAATGTCACAGTATTCTTTCTCTCTCCGCAGAAATTAACGTCCTTTCAAACGGACAAGTCGCTCATCCGAGGACACACTTGAGTTACGGGACGCCGTAAAATTTCATCCTGCGTTTCTCACCCAGAAGCGGCTCTACATCAACTCCCGTGCGTGTCTACAAGCGCTTTTTACGCACCTCTTACTTCTGCCTATTGTGTTTGTTTATTTCAGAGCCATTGTGGGGGCAGCAGGCGGAGAGTGGCCGGCCTCGCAGGTACTGTATGCCCGTGACCCCTACGTTAATCCTCCCGTTTATTTTACCGTTTCAGACCGCGCCAACCAGAACAATGGCCATTCAGCTGCTCGTCTGACACTTGCGTTAAAAGCACCTCGCAGTATTTCAGGCTAGCTGGCGTTTCGGATGATGGACGCTGAACCAATCCAAGTTAAATACCTGGCTTCTCCACGGGCTGAAGCACACAGCCTCACCGCTAATCGCCCACCTCGTCACGTGGCTTTCATTATTCTGTGGGGGCTCAGTGAGAAGGGGGTAATGGAAAACAAAAGAGAGTGTAAAAAAGTTAGTTATTCTGATGTTTTAACACACACTTAAAAATACCTAACAAGATCTGAACACAAAAGAACCGAATAATACTAACACTAGTCATTCAAATGCAGTAACAACTTTAAAACAGTAAAACGTGCATTTATGATTTTATAAGTGCAAAATAAAATGCGCCACAGCTACCGACCAGGAACAAAGCTCACTCAAGTGGCACTTCCACTAATCCTACTTTGTTTTCTTATTGTTCTTCATTGTGCCACCATTCAGTCTATGAAGACTCAGCTTGTCGTTTTTCTCCTTTATTTTCTATACACCCACAAAGCCCGTAATGCATTACAATCAGCTTAATGAGCTCGGCTTAACTAGCTACCAGCTACCTGCCTAAAACTGAACGCAGGGTTGGCAACTCTCATGCATCTGGTGTGACACGCTTTCAGACTCTCACACAAGAAATTTTACAGCAAATCTATATTATTGATCCATATTGTTCCATTATAAACCTAAAATTAACTACATCAAAAGCATAGGGATAGTTTGCAAACCCTACAGACTATTTACAAGGTAATAAAACTCTTGCATGCGTGTGCAGACTTGTCTCGAGCTCAAAATCTCACACCAGCCAGCTGACCAAAGTTGGCAGTCTTCTGAATGATTTCTCAGCTTGTTTCCTAAGCGCTGGCCTCTCGTTCTTCCGTGGCAGTGGCTTCTGAGTAGACAGGCCTGTATTCAGACAGAAAGCACCGAGACCACTGATATTCACGGCATGGCTCTGAATGAAGGAGGGATAGGCATTAGCTTGTAAATGAGAACAACTGTAAAGTGTGAATCAAGCTCTCTTTCAATCCTTCCTTTTCCTTCCAATCTTTCCTTTTGTGGAGGTGAAGGTTCCGGAGACTATAAAGCCTTTGAAGCAGGACCATTTATCCAGTGGTCTATTTCAATATATTCGATGGATGTCAGTTCAGTAGATATCAGTGTTCAATCCTAACCAGAATGTCAGATCCATTTTGCTCCCAGCTAACATGTTCAGCTTGCATTACCGTTTATTTATCCATTGTTCCATCAGATCGTTCCAATTTAGCTACAGTGAATGGTATGCATTCAACATATTTGTCATTCCATAAGCCCTGTGACTACATACAATGGTTTGAAAGCATTTTATGAAGGACAGAATTAGTCTGTAAATTGTACAATGTAATTGTATTCTCGCAACGTATTTAGTATTAATGAATTTATTAGAATTGAATATATCGTACCCACAAAATGAATTAAAAAATAAATAAAACTGTCTGCGGCATCTCCAGGGCTCTGCCAATACCGGGGGTGGGAAACCTAATCCATGGAAAGCCGGTGCAGGCACCCACACCCACCCCCCATGGATCTGCGTCCCCACCCCCGATCTATATCATCGGTGTATCTGTTACAGATCTTACGTCAAGGAAAACGTCGGTCATAATGCATAGGGCAAGAAAATAGAATAGAAATATTTAGACACAAATTTGATTAATATAAAATCACGCTTTATGACATGGACATTCAAACATACACAAAGAAATAAAGATAACCGTTTAATTGGTAGCGAAAGATTCTGCATTGGCATTTAAGTAGAATGTACACTGAATTTTTAAGTGTAGGTTCAGAGCTACAGGTCACAGTTATGACTACGAGCATGTGGGTTAAAACACATTTACTACCTTTCACATTTCCAGGTGATCCGTCCAATAGTTCTATAAATTGTATGGGTTGGTGAGTGTAGGATGAGTATGGATTGGATGGGCGGAGTAGGTGATGCGGCTGGGGGGTGGAACACATTACTGTCATTCCGACAGTTTGTTTTAAATACGTGTCGATAATTTACTTACCTTACATTTTCAATCGAGCTTGACCAAAGGCATTTGAAAGAAAACGCGAATCACGCTATTGCATCATTTCACCAATGAGAAAAAATAAGTAAAACCATGAAAGTTCTCCATTTTCGAATGTTATTTCCTAAAGGAAACAACCGCTGTGCATTTTGACTTTGAACGCCGGTGGACACTAATGGTGCTTATTTTGCTGGGAATGATGGTGCACAGAGACGCAGGCGGCATCCTGGTGTCCAGCAATCGCTCTGCTTTGCCGTTTGGTCCCAAGCTGAGCAGGGCATGTTAGTCATTGATAAGCAGACTGTATTAAAGACAGGCCGTAAACTGAATTGCAATTTCACTAATCCATTTTATCAGAGCGGCCGCATAATATGAAATAAAATAATACAATTTATATTTATGTTATCAAAGAATAAACACCAAACCAAAATAATGTGGCCCTATATCGCAACGTGATGGCTAAATCAGATCCACAATGAGAGCTATTTATTTATTGCTCTTATTCTGATGTGCTTGCTTTGTAAAAAAAAAAACACTTATTCAAATGCAAAATTATGTATTTTTAATACCACATTACTTAATGCCTATCACCCTCAGACATGACAAATCAAATTTAGGGACTCATATGTATATTTTTGCATAAATTTGCATGCATTTTGTGTTGTTATTTCTTTGTTTTCAGTACCTCAGCTGAACATCCTCCCGCCCCCCAAAAAAAGAAACCCACAGGATTCTCCCATCAAACATCACAACTTCCACTGGATTCAATTGAAACTCCCATTCAGTGTGCCGGTCTAAAATGCTGGCACTCACCACCCCCCCCCCCCGGTTTCAATGGCCCTTCTGCATGTTCTCATGTCCTTTATCTTATCCATGTTGAAGTGCCAGTAAAGTGGACTTAGCAGCTTCTAAAAACATGGACGCTCGTCACCATCATGGAAGCCTTCAGTTCCTACATTCATAACCGCCCACCCAGCGTTTCATGAAAACATATACGCACATTCCATATAAACCCCCACACTCATAATACCCACATGAAATGCATTGTGGCGCCTTAGATACCCAGTCGCTTTTCTTCCAAATAAACCCTGAATGTTGTTACCCGAAGGGCGTAATCATTATGAAAAACAAGGTTTCGCTCAATTCCGATCAACAAAAAACTTCAGGATCTGTTACAATGAATGGCTTCCAAAAATCTTAGAAAGCAGAAAGACAGCTAAGATTAAAACAAACACCGCTGGCTTCATTTAGTTTGAGCCTATAATTCCATACTTGTAGGGCGTAAAGAGCAATTCAAGCAGCAGACCTGAACTTGTGAATCTGCAGAATACATCCTGCCAGTTAGGCAATATGGAAAAGCCACAAAGCTATGGGTTTTGGGAGCTTTACTGGGAAGAAAAAAAAAATCTTCTGAGGGCAAAATGAAAAATGATTGGTTCAGCGATAACCAATCAGATTCTAGAGTAGGTGGGACCAACCAATCAGATGTCTTGGTCTCACCTCCTCTAGCTGCTTGGACCCACCTCCTCTACAATCTGATTGGTTATCTCTCTGAGCCAATCGTTTTTCATTCTGTCCTCAGAACATTTTTGTGTAAGTAAAACTGTCGCACAAGCGAAGCTTGGGCTTCAAATTCACATCCACAGAGCAAGATGTGGGGCGATTAGATATGGCCACACTACCATAATAGTCTCGGGCAGTTTGCTTGAAGAGAGACATAACCCAACTTAGGAATCAGCGTCGTCTTCCTTATGGCAGATAAATCACTTTGCATTAGGGCTTCATTCTATAGGTAGGAACTTTGTCCGTCAACCACAGGGCAGGTGGCGGGCCCTCGAAGTTCCTATCTCATTTCACCCTTTCACTATTCCTGCCTCCACGGTAGTGTCATTCAGAGACGATCCCTAAATCACTAACTTTGTGAACATCCAATCGTATTGTATGAATGTATGGCAAATCCTTTGGGGTACACTGTGCCCTGGAGATATTTCAGACCGGAAACATTTCTTCTGCCTATAAACCGCGGAAGTCATGCTATTTTAAATTAACGTCCAGGTTTGGGCTGAAATGTCAGGCGAGTCAACGAAATAATTTCCTCAGCAAAACAATTAACGGGGAAAAACTGGTCCACATCACGGCCTTCAAGGACCGCATGCACGCGCAGCCCAAGTCAGGACCTCAAGAAGTGCATATAGTACAATTACTATATTTCATCGTTATGGCTGACTACAAAGGCCATTGCTATAAAATTGATAATTGAGTCGACAAGAAGGCTGTAAGAATACCGTTTGTGGTTATTCCTGTTTGGCTCCCAGAAATCCGTCTCACGGATTCCTCTTCATGTGAAACGGAATCCTGCTGTCCATAGGGAACAGTGTCACCTACTGGTCTATAAGGAGCTTTTCTGCCAGCACCTTTAGGGTTGTGACGATCGTTATCCGGAATGTACTATGGGGTTCAGACAATTAGGTTTGGCTTCAGGCGCTGAAACAGACTGTCAGAATGGATTTTACTCTTAGTCAGGGCAGCCTCACAAGTACTTTCCTGTTGCACTTCATTGCAATATCAGTTCAAGGTGTTAACCTGTTTTGAATATTTAATTAACAACTGATGTAAAAAAAGAGCTAATCTAGGTCATACATAAAGCATTACAAATACTCAATGGAACATAGTGCATAATCATTATCCAAGAGACATTACATCTGTTTCTCAGCCAAATGTGAGAAAAGGTATTAAAATGTATTTTTAGGGTTAGTTTTCCTTGGCTAGCGGTTACTAGGCACCAGCACTAGCCTTCGGGCGCTGTCTGGCGAGCCTCAGACCGATCTGAAAGAAAATGTGATTTTCATCTGCTTCTCCTGCTTGTTATGCAAAACCCAGACGAGCAGATGCAGAGAATTTCATATGAAGGGGCAGAGAGTCTTCCGCTGGGCGCCGGTAGACAGAGATACCAAACTAGGACAAGTGGAGGTAGAACCTGAAGAGGAGAACGCTCTATATATATATATATATAAAAGCATCTACAAACAAATAATGGGATCAGATCACAGCTGTTGAGCTATTTTTATTAGGTCTTTTCAAGTCATTCCCCAAACTGCTGGCATAGTACAGTACTACTTGAATGTTATCTTATTGTTAATTCACACTTCAGTATAAAGGGCAAACAATTCGGTAAGACATGGTGGGGGTGGATGAGCTGGGATGGGGAAAAAAAAAAAAATCAGGTAATGGTCACATTTACCCATTCGATCTCCTTATTATTGCTCATAGGAGAGCGAGTTCCTTCCCCCGTCATCCGGAAAACACACGCAGACTCGGATTCCTGAGCCCATACCCCAACTAAGCCCCTTACACACCCCTGCCTCTCTTTGGTTTCCTCTGGTGTCCTTGTGCTGAATGTCAGTGACCATCATCCCTTTTGATTTCACTACCCCACCATTCTGCTAAGCCCTTCTGTGCCCCCCCCCCCCCATCTACAAAAAGCCCCAATTCCTCCCTCCCATTTCAGGGTCATGTGCCTCTCTTTGCCTTCCCACACAGAGCGAGAGTTATATGTATTTTATTTGCACTGGATGATGTAATATCTAGTAACAAAGCATCTGCCTGCCCAGCTTAATGTAAATAATAATATCATTAGAATGAAATAAATTTTCTATCAGTGTTCCTCGCAGCTATTTTGTAGCCAGTTTCTATTTTTAAAGAAAGTGTGGAAGTCTGACTCATTGGCTATAATAGATGTGGAAGCTGGGGGTGG
>JAODKC010000051.1:3809528-3833220 GCA_026777985.1 Mormyrops attenuatus | reverse complement strand
CCCCCCCCCCCCCCCCGCCCCCCCCCCCAAAATTCAGATTCAGAGCCTCCATGGGGTGAGATTTCATTTCATGAAAACCATTCAGCTTCTTTGGATTTTTTCTTTTTGATTTGCTTTACGTTCCGCGGTGGCCACCCGCACAGGTACAGGGACAGTCACGCCACCGCCAGGGCCCCCACTAGCAGCGGGGTATATGATAGTATGTAATCTATTCTCTCTTCACATACATTCCTGCTTATTGGAGGGGAAATGTAATTTCAAGAAATAGGAAGCCAGTACTGTATGTATAAAGAAAACCATCACACACTCCCACATGTATACTGTACATTGTGTGTGTGTGTGTGTGTGTGTGTGTCTGCAACATTTAGGAAATTGACGAAATATATAGGTATCTATTTATATAAATGTGTGTGTGTGTGCGTGTGTACATTTAAAGGTGAATATAATCAATAGGTATTTCATATTTTGCTTGTGAATAACAAAAATTTCTTCTTTGATTCCTCTCCTCCATTGTCTTTCTTTCTTTCTCTTTCTTTCTTTCCTTCCAACTTCTCTTTTTCCCTGTCCCATCCTCCATATTGTATAAATAACGTTATAATGGATCATCACACACTCTTTTCAAGTCGACTCTGTTATGAAAGGCACTATGTAAAAATGAGTTAAACTGCATTTAAATATAACAATCCTGATCATGTTATGGCAGACAGTATGTTTGCTATTAGACTTAAATGTTTCTCATCCGATTTCTGACGTCATATAGATCACAGTCAAAACACCGTACATCATCTTTAACCACAGATCTCCAGCATATCTGATTCAGGGGTCTTTTGGAAGAAGAGGCATCCAAGGAGGATTACTGGCCTGCAAGATCTTGATGAATGAAGTATGCATTGCAGTGATCCTGTATGCTTTTGATTTCAGGACAAAAGGGACGATAGTTTTGCAAGAAGCATAACGGCAAATGTTTAAAGCGTGTCAGAAGTGGGATCAGATGTGTGAAGGACAGGAGGGCGGTTAGCCTTAGCCGCGCAGACGGAATGTTAAGCCGAACAATGTCCCAAGACTGCTAACTGAGAACCATCCGCCGTCAAGAACATTTTTCCTGTTTTTTGACTTAGTTTTCACCCCCGGTTGCGACAAGGCCCCCCTGTGTAAAAAGAGCTGCACGTGTAGAAGTGTGAAGCGAATTCGGTGGTCCGATAAGACTCCAGAAGCAGGAAGTGTACAGCTCGGGGCATCTGCCAGAATCATGCTGTTGTCATTGATGTTCCGAAACTTCAAGCTTAATCAGCTTAACTCTTCCTCTTTTATCTGAAGGTGTTTTTCATTCTGGCCTTTTACTCAAGGCCCATGTCCCAACTCCTGTTGTGGTTTCCCAGGGAAATCTATGAATTCATCGCACTTCCACTCTGAATAATGCCTGCTAATTAGAAGAGTATAACCCCCACCCCCCCCATTGGTTTTACCCCGTATTGGTTACTCGGTCCTGTCATGAGATCCCCCAGATGCCACTCGAGGTTTTACATCTTCCAGACTTGGTGCTCAGAAAAGCAAAAGGTGAGCGTGATAACCCCAGTGCACTCTGGGAAAAAAATCATTCAGCCTCACACTTTAATTACGGTGAGCACCATGTGCTCAGAGATAAGCACGCGGCCGGTGTGGAAATGGCAGCTGGCGTTTTCCTCTTCTATCAGCGTGGTGTGTTCAGTGGCCTCAATCATGGAAGACACGATTAGTGGGTCCCAGCAATTTAACACTAGAGTAGTGTCTATTTAACCCCACCCCCCCTCTCCCATAGAATACGAGCTTCACTCTGTGACATTAAGGTTTATGAGGACAGGACGTGGGTGACAGGGTGCCTCAAATCTTTCTCAAAGAGGAGGAAATGACACAGCGGCGAACGTTCTGGAAGTGTTCTCTTTCCTCAAAGAATGCTTTTGTTCCAGAAAGGCCACCTGTCACCTTGGAAACGAAGTAATTAGGGGCTGGACGGAGCATGTCTCCGAGCAACAATTATCGTGAGAGACACATAACATGGGTGAGGCTAATTGTTCAAGCCAGTCACGGCCGTAACTGGGAGCTGAGGGGTTGAACTACCCCCCTCCCCCCCACACACCCCATCACTTCTGAGGACTCTGTGCAAACTGCAGTCTTGCGTGACTCTAAACCAGCTGGAAGAGTTGCGGCATGAAATCCCCCCCCCGTCCTCCGTCAACCCGCTGTGCCATCGTTGACTCCCGGCGAGCCGCTCGCTGTGGCATGAGGAATGCGCCACGGTGACGCCCGTGGTCTGTCAACCACCTCGTTTGTTGCCGTGCGTCTTTGGATCCGCTCAGATTGGGAGTTGATGCTCAAAACAGACACCTCTCTTTGCCCCAAGAGCTGTCTTTATACTCGGTGAATGACAGCTTGCTAGAAATTTGTAATTCTGCTCAGTGTTGCAGGGCCTGCAGCAGAAAAAAATGTTTCTAGAACATTCTAAACATTTTTTGTTTGATTTATGTTGAGCTGCCATTCAGTACAGGGCCGCAAGGGGCCTAGAACCTATCCCAGTATGCATGTGACACATGCTGGGCAGGATGCTGCTTTATCTCGGGGCACTCACCCCCACAGTCAAACACGCGATTAGAGACCCAGATTCACTTTATTGAGTTTCTGGACCATTGGAGGAAACCCACGCGATGCAAAGAGAATGTGCAATTTCCACCCACAGAGAGAATGAGGGCGAGATTCAAACCCCAAACCCAGGAAACGTGAGGCTACAGTGTTGCCCATGGGGCCACCATAACGAGGAACAAGAGTTATTAACATAAAAAAGACATTGTGAAATCAAGGGGAGCCATGGTATATTCTGGGGCGGGACCACAGGGGCAATGGCCCCACCTGAAATCTGATTGGCCCCCTCCCAGTCACTCAGCAATTAAAACATATCATTGGCTAATAACCAGGTTGCCCCCTCTTATACTGTACATTACTACCTTTAAAGATTCCAGGATCATGTTGGCATCAGCAAGGACAACCGTAACGAGAATATGGTACAAATGTGACAAATGTGTTGCTGTCAGTCAGTGGCTTTATATAATTAAGACACTTTTATAACTTCAGAATACGGTTTTTGGGTGCCATGGGAAAAATGGAACCAGTTTACGTCACGTCAAAAGGCTGCTGCTGCTAACCCTAAAAGAAGATGTTTTACTTTTACAACCCGATTAATTTATTACCAATCGTTCTTTGGGGCATCTGTAACCATATTATGTCCACATATCATTGCTCTCTGATGAAAACCAAGCATGTCCATCTTGATGATTTGGCACGTAATTGACCAATGAAAAGATTATGAAATCATCGGTTTAACAAGTATTTATGTTTGTAATTTAACATTTGGTCATGGGAAAATGCATTTCATTATGCTCGTTTCTCAATCCCACCTCCTAATGGTGCCCCCCCCCAGTGGGCTCGGAGCATCAGACCTGGTTAAATAATGGATTTTTAGAAATACGTGTTTTTCATTGTACGACAATGATATGTTTTGTACTGCTTTGCTTGTTTTATGTAGTTTTCACGAAAAAAACCTTTCAATAAAAATTTTAATGATAAAAAGCTTTATAATCGCCCCTGCTGGTATCCTGCCAAAGTCTACATCTTTTTAAACAGGACGCATTCATTGAAAAGGGCACCTACAGACACCCCAGCCATGACCATGCGCCTGTCTCTCCCAGGATCGGTAAATGGAAGTCCTTAATTTTTGCTCCGCTGGAGTTTCCTTGCTTTGTTATTTATGTGCTGAGACACATGAAAGCAGAAGCGAAGTAAATATTCTGACAAAGCGAGTTAATGCTCCCCTTTCAAGCTGCAGTCGCTGGGGTAGGTGTGTAAAGGCCAGTTCATGCTTCGCTTACCCACGTACACTGTCAGGCTGCGGACGGTCATGCGGATGGCGGCTCGCGTTCACACTGCACTTGGCTGCGGATGGTCGCGGTCGGTGCCGCATACAGCAGTGATATTCCACCAGACCTGCAGGGGGCAAAAGTATTGCAACAAACAGAAATACAAGAAGCGTAGTGAACCAGGTAAACGTTTATGGATAGTTTTAAAGTTATTAGCCAAGGCTTGGATGGTACTACGGAAATATGGCATACCGCGGTATTTTGAAATTCTTAGGGAAAAATTAGCTGGAACCCCCCCCCCGCTCTGTGATTTCAAAATGCGGGAATAATTTTGCTTTTTAAAATACCGTATATGTCTGGGCAGCATGAAAAATTTGATAGATGGTTGCCTGGAAATGAGACATGGGAAATGGATGAAGTGACCATCAGGTTGAAGAGAGGACCACAACATGATGTGAACACAGTCACTGGGGTTTGCCTATGTTGTTTGGGTACTGAGAAAAAGTTTCTGTACAATCTGATTGGTTATTTCTCTGAACCAATCAGTTTTCATTCTGCCCTCAGAACATTTTGGTGTAAGTAAAGCTCCCATGAGCAAAACAGTATGTCATGATATCTGTGTATTAATATGTATTAATACATTATAAACACAGACACTGTGTGTGTTTTTCTCTGCAATGATAAAATTTTTGTCCTGGTTATCAAATCCCAAAATAATAATTTTGCTCATAAATGTCCAAGCTGTGCATTGTGACCAGAAGGAAAACAAAGATATTTCTTCAAGTGCAACTTGCCCAGGAACGTAACCGATTTTATAAATTAACTGATAAATAAAAGGAAACAGACGGAATAGGGCATTAGATACCAGAGCACAAAACAATTAAAATGTCAGGCTTTTACACACCTTCTTTTTAATTGAGCACCCAGTGGAAAGAGGCTTATTAGAAAAAGTTCCATGGTTGTTTGGTGGAAAGCAAAGCCTTTTTTTACAGCCACTTTTAATTGGTTCACGGATTTATTTATATATTTTCACAGAAAAGGTCTTTCTGATTTCTAGAGTTCTTATGTGCACAGGATTTGCAGTATAATAAATACTTCCTCACACTTTCCCAATGTCACGAACAGGTGCAAACGGACGTCACTAAGCAGATAAACCTTGCATTATCTCATCCTTCACCCCCAGAAATCGGTCATCCCCCCCAAATGATTTAACTAGCGCTACTTGCATTTTATTTTTTTGTGCCCAGACACAGATATCGGTCAGTTAATAGGAAATTACTTCCTCTTTCAGGACTGTAGAGCTCTCTTTTTTATGCTGAGCTATTCTGGGAGTGATGGTGCTCTGCTGTTTGGTGAGTCGTCCTCTCCGATGCATACGAGACATGTAACATGTAACCGTGAGCTCACCATCTTCTCTCCCACTACAAAAAACAAGTTTGTCACCCGTCCGCTTCACCACAGAACATCAGCTACAGTCTCTATGATACATAATATGTCCCACCACTACTGATTATCATCATCGTGTTCTGAATACGCATTCTGGAGGCTTTGGAGGTTTATTAATTCCGATATTGTTTGTGGAACGATCAACATCCGTGTCATGAGTTCTTAAGCGTGCTCATGAATTATGCCTGTTTTCTTTAATTTGGCTGAAACTGTAATACCCATATCAAGCTGTGGAAAGCAATCACCATGGAGACATATACATCTTGTAGAACTAATTATGCAACATGCATCAAGTCAACTACTGGCATCACCACCTGCCAGTGAACATGGTCCTCAGTGAACTTGGGGGCCAGTGAATATGGTCCCCAAATGAGCTCCAGGCACGTTGCAGCCCCTCACCCCCCTCCCCACTTCCCAAGCAGCGCCTTTGCTGTGTGCGACAGCACAGCTAACTCTTCACGGCCTGGCCTTCTACCTTGGTGCACCTAATGGACCAACATCTCCTTCCTACGCTTGCTGCAGCTCCTCCTTTGTCACTTCCTCTAATGGTCGGGCATCATGCAGGGCCTGGACGTGTGCTGCACCCCCACGGTGAGCTTCCCTCTCATCCAGCTGGGCACAGTGCCTGCAGGATCCTTTTGCATGGGGGTGTTGGAACAGGGAATCAGCTTTTCTATACAGATGCCCAGTCCTATGCTCTACTTGTAAGTCAATCCCCCATAGAGCCTCAATCCATCTAATGACCTGCTCGCCCAGTTCCTTGAAATGCAACAGTCAGCAGGGGTCCTCCCTCTAAAAAAAAATGGATGGTCGTACAGGTAAAAGTGCCATGAGTGTCACACAGCCAGTAGCTTTGCTAACAGGTCCCAACGGGTCACATAGTAAGTCCTCGCTAGGTGGCTCAGTGTCCTGCTGAAATAGGCTACAATGTGCTCTCCGACCACTAGTTGCGATATAACAGCATCAAAGCCACTAACACTGCAATCTGTGTCAAGAATGAAGGGCAGATCACAGTTGGGAAGAGCCAGGGTGGGAACCTCCACTATCTTCTGCCGCAGGGAGCTGAATGTCACCTCACAGTCTGCGACTCAGGAGAACCACCACTCCCTTCTCTGTCGGTTGATACAAATGACTTGCAATGTTGGCAAAAGACTATATGAACTAATGCTGATCCAAGAAAGCTACAGACGTCTCTCTTGCTTTCGGGTGTTAGCCAACCTTGCACCACCTCCACTTTATTTGGGTCAGTTGACAAACCCTCTGGCCCTGCAATATGTCCAAGGGAGCACGTCTCTTTTTGCATCGGCAAACTCTTCCCAGGGTTATGTTGCAGGTTAGCAGTTTTCAGAGACTGGAATACTTCATGCAGGCAGCATGGGTGCATCACCTTTTTCCCAATAAGGGCCTGGGGCATCGCAGAGGCTAAAGGGCATTACCATGAACTGCCAGTGGGGCATCGCAGAGGCTAAAGGGCATTACCATGAACTGCCAGTGGGGCATCGCAGAGGCTAAAGGGCATTACTATGAACTGCCAGTGCGGCATCGCAGGGGCTAAAGGTTCTGGTGTGTCCTCAGCTTGCTAATTTGGCCTCGTTTACTTTTGCCAAAATTCTGCAAATCATTTTGGGAGAAAAAAAAGTAACACCCAATTTCTAACCATAGAGCTACATGAATTATAGCAAGCAGCCGCAACTGTTAATAACAGTGAGCCATGCATCTTTTTTATTGATCTTGTCTTGCATGCTTCCGTAAGCCGTCATGTATAAGGAAGTATGGAAGGCAGATAGGATATTGCTGTTTTTCGGGAAAGGCGGAGAGGTAACACTTTACTTGAGGGGGCAACTTAAGTAACTTAGTAACTACTCAAGTAACTACTCAAGTACAAATCATCAACAGATACAGTGACAGCATGAAGTATATGAACGGTTACGATTGATTAATGATGAACGAACATGGGATCAGTACAAAACTAACACTTAGTTTCTGGTTAATTAATACATTAATTAATAGTGTACCACTATATTTGTGCTCCCTCAAGTAAAGCGTTACCGGCAATTATACTATGAAACTGATTCTTTTAAAATGTTATTTGTATGGTGAATAGCATAGTGTAAAGTTACACAGGTACTTCCTATTCTTACATTGAAATTCGAGAGAATTAAAAAGAGACTTTTTGTTCCCAGTTACAACCTATTTGGTGCCGTTATAAACACGCGCACCTCACACACACACACTCCAAGAGTGACATTTCCAATTCAGTTAAACTCATTCCAACAGTAGCTTCATTGAGCTTGTGTGGATCTTTAAAGGCCAAGCAATTTCACCAAGTTTTGAGCTTTTTTGCTTGAAAATGTGTCAAATAAATAGAAAAAAATGAAATAAGTTTGAAGAGGAATAAAAACACAAGCCTTCCATTTTTCTCTATGAAATGGCACTAGGGAGTCGTTTTTCTTCATTGTCCATGTCAAAGGAAATTACTCCTAGGATAAGTAGAATTTCAAATAACCTTTGGAGAGAGTAATTTTTATTTCAGACACCTTCTTCAACCCAGAAAGAGATTGTATACGGATGCAAACTGGGGTTCTAATTTGATTTCGTCGCGTAATGAGAAAATCGCTCCGTCTAAGCTCCATACTCAAAACAAACACCAATCATTGACCATCAGCCAGGCCCAGCGTTTACATCTCAAGTTCACGCCAACGTGATTATCCGTGTAAGCCCTCAATCTGAAATATTTTAGTAAAGCCTGTGTAAAAAGTTGCTGTTTCACATCAACAAACACATATACCTCTGTATCTTCCTCTAAAGACAGGAGATCTGGTTATTGTTAAGCAATAATAGATGAGCTTAAAGGCTGACTGAGAGCACATGCCCTATAACTGTCTTTATTATACACATAATTACTAGATTATTCATAACACTTTTCGTGAGACCATGTTTTTAGTCATTTATAAACACATTCATAACATATAATAATGCATTCATAAGGCATTATAAAAGTGGCTATAAATATTTATCTAAAGGCATACCACATCACAGCCATGTGTAGCTGTCAGCTATAATGCACTATAGATATCTTCATAATGCACTATAATGGTCGGTATAAACATTAAGGATGCTTTGTACTGCATTATAAATGAATCTATAGGTGAGAGCATAGAGCATTCATAATGCATAATAAACATGGCTATAATGTGTCATGCCTTTTTATAAATATTTATAGCCGTGTTTATAATGCTTTATGAATTCATTATAATGCATTATCAAGGTATCTATAATGCATTATAATGACTGGTTTAAGTAAAGTGTTACTGATTATTCTTCATAGAAGCAAATATACTCAAATTTTACATTAAAGTGTTTTAGTACAATTCTGATGCTATTTAGGTTTGAAACAGAAATGAGAATGCAGTTGTATTAAACGGGACCTCTATGTATGCATAATATTCAGTTTAATCATAGCAGGATTAGCAGTCACAGGTTCCGTAAACCACAGGCATCAGCACTGTAATGCAGAACAGGTGGTACGATGAGGGTATTTTCCCTAGGATCAGATCTGTTCTCTCACTTCATCGAAAACCATTAAGTTACATTTCCTCCACCTGCTGACGGCACACAGACCACTCCGTCACCCTAATTAGGCTCTGTCTAAGGAAAAAACTGTTTTACTCAAATAAAAAGAGGCAGAGACACCGAAATTATAGAAAATAGCCTTCCAAATATCACCGATTTTCTCTCCTGCTCGTAAATATTGCAACACTCAGGTCTATATGAGATCATCAATATATTAGATCCCAGACAGACTGCAGGTATATACGGCACTGTTTCCCAAGGACCCACAGGCCACGTTTTTGCCGTCTCTGGGACCCACAGACAGCCCACGTTGTTAACTGCCTGGTAGGGAGCTCAGAGGGACCAACCAATCAGATGTCTTAGTCCTGCCTCCTCTAGTTGCTTGGACCCACCTCCCTTACAATCTGATTGGTTTCCTCTCTGAACCAGTAATTTTTCCTGCTGCCCTCAGAACATTTTTGTGTAAGTAAAACTTGGACTGACTGTGGGTCCCCAAGGACTGGATTGGGAAACACTGATCTACAGCCCGGCTTGGGTAAATGGAAATCAGAATCAGACTTTATTCCATTTATTCTCTTTACCGCATGTTACGACTAATGTACAATACTGTGCTGAAGTCGAAGAAAACGATGCTTAAATGATCTTCATGTTGGTGTAGAACCATGAAAGTTTGCCTGTCAAAGTGTGGTAGTTTAGCCATTTCAAAACCTCAGTTAAAATCACCCCTGTGTTTTCAGCAAGCATTCAAGCAACCATATATTTCTTAATTCGACCACTAGCACACCTTGTATAGCTAATCAATAAAAAAGTGACTTTTAAAAACAAATGAAATTAATTAACTAATTGAGCTGGTGATGAAATTTAAAAAAATCACGGAATGGCTGGGGTCCCCCTGAGGAGAGGTTTGGGAACGGAGGCAGTGCTCATCTAGTCATCCAACAAGATGTCAGTGAATTTCTGGAGAACTGAAGAAATTCTTATGAGTTTTTTATTGTGTTATTCTTAATTTGCATATGTTATAATGTTAAACTGTGTTTTTTGCTCTGAGCAAAAGTGCACTTACTACCCAGATAAATAGCTTTAAACGTTTCTTTTGACTGCCTAAGACTTCTGCACAGTACTGTATATAAACGTTCAAACTGTCCAGTGTTCCTGGTGTTCCCAGAATGTTAGCTCAGAACTACACGTACTACTGCAATAAAGACTAATAATACAGAAACACACGAGGGACATGGTAAGGCAGCAGGTAACACTTTTACGTTTTCACGTCATATATATATATATATATGGATGTATAGCACTTTTACGAAATCAAATTTTATTATGAAACAATATTTCCAACATTAAATGCATTAAAAGGATGTTCACATAATAATGTTGTCATGCTGACATTGGCAGAACCTTTTGTTAAAATGTAAAATGTGGAAATAAAGTTTTGTTATTTCCGCAGTAGAACATTCTCTGTCAACTTTGAGAAGACCTTCACATAACTTCTGGCACATCTGGCTTGAGTTCTAGGAACATTCCCTATTAGCTGGGACCATACAGAATATAACGTTAAAACACGATACAAGACATACAAGGTTCAGACTGGATAATATACACAATATACAGCGTAATAAAATACACAAAGGATACAGCAGGATGTTGAACATTTATCAATGAGAAAACTCGTGATTCAGTCCGCTTGTTATTTTCATTATTATTATTGATTGAGGTCGTTTTGAAAAAGAAATGTGAAATTGATTGGGGGTTAACTGGCTAAAATTTCATTTCGTGTTTCTCTGAGTTTAGCTGAAATGCGGGATAACATGGAAATAGGGGAGATAATCGTGTCGGCTCTTGTATTGACTTCAGATTCTAGGGGTTTTATAGCAGTTCAGCTTTGAAATGTTTCTCAAGGTCGAAATAGGTTATTTTCTTCCAAACTCCCATGTCAGGTGTTTCTGGATATAAATAGCAGTCAGTTGGTTCTTCAAAGACAGTGGAAATAGTATTATGTAATCTCTATATGTTTAGTTTAGAACATGAATCGCACCATTCTTCTACCATGTGATTTCCTAAAATGTAAATCTGTTGATGTGCACTAGGTTTTCCCACACACACTAATATTTAGATGAAAGTAACGTCTGAAACATGAACAAAGGAAAAGGGGCTATTTGAAGTGGGATAAGCATCATGTACTTAAACTGACACAAATTTTAAAGGACGAGAAAAGTTATAATTACTGCTGTGGTTCTGAATGAACTTTAAATGATTACTATTGACACTCCAGTTTTTTCACTTGGCTTAATTCGGCTTTATTCGACTGAGCTTTTAATTCCTCGTGATCCCCTCAAATTGCTTTGTTTAAGGAGTAGGCTATCTGTCGACTCCCAGCACTGGGAAACATTTGGTCGCGAGCCTTTTGAAGAACTATCTTACCAGATGGTGTTTGCCTACGGACTCGTCTGAAATCCTGGCCCGAATGACACGGACCTGTCAGCCAGGAAGACGAAGTGTTGCGAATGACTTACTGCCACTGAGCAGCCCCTAAAGACAGAAGGGGACGACTGAGATTAGATCGGACACAAGGTCCCCTCGCTTCAACGAAAAATAAGCCTGGAACATCTACCATTTATACTCGTATATGTAAGCAGTCCTCACCCAAGGGAAGTGAGGTCTTTGTAATGTCTTGACCATCACATAGCCTGGGACCAGCATTAAAGTAATACACTTGGGAGTAGAGCGTCAACCTCGCACCAAAGGACAGCATGAAAGTAATCCTGGAATATAAACTTGATAAAGCACCTTCTGCACTCCCAAAGTGGACACTGCAGTCGGTTAAACCAATTCTCCTGATAGATTGCCTGCCTTCAACTCAGCATGTTCTGTGCTCAGAGCAAACAGATACTTGCTCAAGTCTCTGCGGTCCAGAATCCCGTCCTCCAGTACAAAACAGCACCTGCAGTGGTCACGGATATCCATTCCGCTCGATCCCAGCTGATGTATGGCTGCCTTCAGGAGAGGTGCAGAGGTCCCATATGCCAAGTCGGGAGCTGTGATTTTAATTACCTCGCGGTTGGGTGGGAACGGCAAAACCACCCGGGGATTGACTGGATGGCCAGTTACACAGAGCCACTGGGCTTAGAACAGTGGGGGTGGAGACGACGATGGTTCCGAAACACCTCGATAGACAGAAGCCAGTGACTCGAGTGTGGCACTTGTGATAACTTTGCAGGTTTGCCAACTGTCATGCACCTGGAGACACTCACGCAACCAGACTCTCACGCTCATGTAAAAATTCTTACAGCAAATCTATACTATTCCATTATGAACTTAAGATTAACTACATCAAAAGCGTTGGGGTAGTTTGCAAACCCTACAGACTATTTACAAGGTAATAAAACTCTTACATGCATGTAAATGCGTGTGTATGTGTGCGCAGACTTGAAAATCTCGAATTGTGGCTCAAATTGGAAATCTCACGCCAGCCAGCTGATCAAAATTGGCGGCCCTGACTTGGGGGGTAATGCTAAAACTTTCTCCGGAGAGACTGGCCTAGCTGCAAATCTCCACGACAGTGCGTCGTTCATGCATAGCGTATTTTTGCCAAACGTTCGTTTAGATGCAGGACCAGGGAGGGTGAATAGATACCCTACGGCTCCTAGCCCTCGCTAACACGCCTACGTCTGGGATCTTCAGGGAGAGAGCGAGAAACGTCAAGCTCGGGAAGGGAGGACCTCCAGAGAAAACATAGCAGCTCCTACATCTTTAGGGACACTGGGGGACATAGACTGTCCCTGTAGGAGGACTGTAAAATGTCAGCAGTCCTTCTTGATGGTTCAGGTGGGACCTTGATAGGCCCCCCATCCGCACCTCTGTCAATTACCACTCCCGATGGACACCAGGTACATCGGGATAGCTCACCTTTCAGGGTAAAACACTTCATAAACTCTAACAATTACTAGCAGTTGTTTGTCGTAGAAGCTACTAGGCTAATCTCAGCATAAACAACAGCAACTCCCATATATATTATACAAAGTAAATATCCACAAGGTAAAAAGTATAAATATTTTTTTTCGGTGGCAAGACTGTAATAGCAGATATTTTATATTAATACATAAGCTGAAAGATTCAATAGACATATACTCTTCATTTTAAATATACATCAATCTCCCATAACTGGGTCAGAGCACGCTTGGAGCCTATCCCATGGTGCACTGGGAACGAGGCGTGGGACACCAGTCTGTTGTAGAGTACCGACTCACAGTGGAAACTAGTGCAAACAAAGAGTACATGCAAAGTACATGCAAAGTACATGCAGACACAGAGCCAGGCATGAACCTTAAATGCTTCACTTAATGTGTCATTCTGCATACACGGCATAAAATAACAGATGGGCTCAGTTACCATGACGATAAGCAACGCAGGCATGTCTCGTAACAGAACTCAGGTTATTTTCATAGGTTACCCAGCGTTAGTAATAGGTATCATTTTTCCAAACATTTACGAAAAACGGGTGCAAAATACAGTCACGCCTCTCAAGCACAACTATTTGTTAATTCCTTCTTTATTCTTTTTGCTTGGATCATAACTGGGCAGAGATGCACTGTTTCACTTTCCAAAAGCGGGCCTCGCGACGGCTGGCCCCCTAATCTGAGTCAGGGCACAGAATAAAGGCCGTGTTTGGGAGCGCGGATTAATGTGCCAGCATCACGAACTTTGGCGGGCGGGGGGGGGGGGGGCTGTAAACCGTATGTGATTCGGCTCTGCCCTTGGATTCCTAATTTGGCCTCGTTCACCGTCGTCAAACTTCTGCAGATCGTTTAGGAGAAAAAAAAGTAGGTACACTTATAAATGAGGGAACCTATTATGGTTTAGAGGATTCTTGTCCTTTCATGCTATTATTTCATGGGTCATTGACATAGATTTGATTAAAGTATACAATTCAGTGTCTGCTATAAATCTAAAACAACATGCGCTAGGACAAATGCTAGACGCTAACCGATGACGACACAGAGATATGCAGATCCCATGGTTTATCTGTCTCTCATTTATTTGATCCCTTTATAGGTATGGACATGCACTGCTTGGCGAATCTTCGCCATAGGTATGGGAACCCAGTGCTGCCCCCTGCTGGAGGCGAGGGAAACAAAGTGGTTTGAAAATCATCTATCTTCCAACTGCATATTCTGAGTAGCCTGGCAGGGGTAGCCAGAGTCTTTTACAGACAGCATGAGGCTGGGGTACGCCATGGATAGGATGCCAATCGGTCGGAGCGCACATGCACAGTTTTACAGTTTCAGCAATTTCGAGATACCAACTACCCTAATTGCATGTCTTTTGAGGACAGGGTGAAACTGGAGTTCCTGGAGGGAACCCACAACAGAGAGGATGTGCAAATGCCACACACAGAGAGGGGAGGTGGGATTCGAACCCGTGCCCAAGGAAGTGGGAGGAAACCACCCCACCCTTCTGCAAAACCAGTGATGAAAAACTAGTAGATATAATTAGAAATATATATGCGATGTAGATATCTTTTGGACTAACAGAAGCATAACAAAGTAAAAAATATAAACCCTGTAACAGTGGGTAATATCGCCAGATATACTGCTTATTCAAAATGTGCATTTTCAAGAGTTTGAGAACTTCGAAATGGCACTTGGCTCTTTCAGAATCTACAGAGGAGTTTCACTAGCTAACAGCTCTAAAACTTTTTCCTTTCTGCCCAAGTGTGGGCCTAGGGTGTCCTGCGGGGAGTTGGGCAGGCTATCTGGTGAGATCCGGTACTGCATAGGTCATTGGCACGTCCCGTTTGGCAACCAGCATTCGGCCATCTGGTTTTACGGAGTGCCATGTGCTAAGCTATGAAAATAATCGTGCCTGCAAATAAAGGAGCATTGGTGAGATCAGAGACGGGCCGTCCGCCTTAAAAAGACAGCTGTCAAACTGTCAGAGGTTAGCTTAATAACCATGGCGAGATAATCGAGTATATGGTCATAATCAGAAATCTGATTTGAAAGCGAGATGCCGTCGTGCTTGAGAATGACAAGCAAATAATAGTAAACTAATAGCATTTGAAGGTTTCTCTGAGGAGGGAACAGGCACCGATACCACTCTGTGTGTAAAATGATGCATAGAGCCTCGCCCGGCTCAGGATGCTGCGTCCCAGACAGAAAGGCAGTCCAAGATACCTGAATTTAGGTCGCCAAGAACAGAAGGTACCGGCAGCAATCCAAGCAATGGTCCAACAAACCCCCCCCCCACCCCGGTGCCTCACGCCGCCTTACAAGCAGAGTACAAACTTGACGCTGACACATATCACCCAAAAAATAAAACAGTGAGTCTTATCTGCCATCGGAACAGGGTCGGCTGCTATCGCACTGCATTTTCTCTGCCCCCTATCTCCTGGCGCCATGATCACTGGCTGTCTATCTGAGCGGGAAGATGAAACTTCCATCACCGGGAACAATGGAGAAGGTGACAGGTCCAGCAGCCTGTTGGGTTTTAATTTTATTATTATTGCTTTTTACAGATAGGAACAGAAAAGGTTTTGTACACTTTAGAGCAGTGTTTCCCAATCTGGTCGCCGGGTACCTTGCCAGGAGCATAGAGGGGTCAAAAACGTGGACTGACTACCAAGGACAGGGTTCCCACTCATCCTGGAAGACCTGGAAAATAGTCAGACAGTTTTGACTGTAAACACGTGGAAATTGAGAGAAAAAGTAAAATGTCCTGGAAAATCTTGTACTGACCTGGAAAAATGCTTCAGGAAACAGGAAACGAATCATATTGCCATATGAAGTTTTGAATACGTGAACATTTCCTCGTGCTTGACTATTTTCCGTTTTTTCCAGGACGAGTGGGAACCCCGTGGTAGCTGGGAGGGAGCATAAACGTGGGTCAGCTGTGGATCCCTGAGGACCAGGTTGAGAAATACTGCTATAGAGGAACTGAGGGCATACTTAAGATGTCTTAGATAATAATGCTATAAAGGTAAAGCAGAACACCGCTGTTTAGAGGTTGCTAAATTGTCTCTCTAAGCCAGGAGTCTTCAAATCCAGTCATGATTAGTGACTGTTTTTGCAGTCTTTTGATCTTGCTGACCATGTCAGCATCCAGCAGAACTTATTTTTGTACCTGGGCTATTTCTCCCCCATCTTTCACTATTGAGGTCGGCCTCTGTGTAAAATGAGTTCATGCACTTTCTCTGTCTTCTGCTATTTGGCCCAGCATACATCTACTCTATAATTAGCTCATTCCCACAAGCTAAGCCAAACTACCTCACGGTAGCCAGATAACATGAATCTGCTACACACATACACCTCTTACTAGCTCCCATCAATTCCCTAGCCAATCACTGGCTAGCTCTTAGCACTGTACTACATTCGCGTCAGCTTAGATGATCCATTATATTACTCTGTATTCTGCGTAACAGGTAAGGTGCCTATATACTGTAGGAAGTCCAGCGCAGGCATGTACAGAACATACTACACCATCTATAACAGTCTGCTCTCCTACCTCAGTTGTCACTTGTTTGGTTAATTTGGTTGACTTTTAAAACTACAAATACAAATTATACCAGAACCAAAACATTATAGTCCTACCAGTAAATTAATGTAATCCAAAATTTTATTTCCTCCTATTTTATGATTAGTTTTCTTGCTATGTTGGTTGGCAGATTTACTGCATAGGAATCCACAAGTCTTTCCTTAGTACGATTAAAATGTGGTCCACACTTAGCACCAGATGCCGCATCCGCGAGTTCTCGGTGCGCGCTCTGAAAACAGGAAAAGCCTGGATTATGTGAAGCATGTCCGCTAAAAACGCTTCTGCTTCAAAACTGCATTATCCCTGCCACACAGGACAATGGTGTGTATATAACTTCAAAGCCGTGGTAATTTTAAAGGCCGTATCTCTATACGCTGGTGGTGGCAGAGTCACTGGCAAGGCTGGATGCATGAACAATTCAAACTGTCAAAAAGACAGTAGGCTCTGAACTCAGGAGGAGAGAAATAGCTATATTTCATTCTGATCTTCTTAATGTTGCATTTTTGAATAGTTCTGGTGACTGAAAACAAAGCTGTACATTTTCAGTACCATCAGAAGATTTTCTATAGCTAATTATGGATTTAACGTTGCATATTTTATTTACAGGTATAGGAATTAAAACGTTCATTTGTTTGATTTTATTTATTTTTTTTGCAAATCCTCCCAGAGGTACATCAGCCTGCTTTATAAGCAAGCCGATAGGTATAAAGCTTACAGAATAATAGCCCAGGCATTTTAAATGCGCTTCCAGCAACAATAGTTCAGTTTCATATTGGAAACTTATCTATGAGAGCCTGGAGGTGAACTGCTACAGAGTTTTACAGCACCATCCTCCATTTTCTCCCTCTCTCATTGCATTCAGCCCTGACCTGAATGAAAATCTCCCCAGAACAGACACTACCGCTTTTTCCCGTCTACAGCATTCATTTCCTTCTCTCAGCACAGAGCCAACATGATACCAGCACCAAGCTGCTCGCAAATTTACATATGCATCAGTTCAATATTTGTTATTTAATGGTCATTGGAGGCAGTTATAGTGGTACATAAACTGAATGTGTTGATGAATATGTGCATTAATATTATCGGTGTTGTATAAACACTGCTGACTTTTCTCTGCATTGTCCTTTTTCTTCAAAGATTTCATCCTGAAGAGCCTTCAGATATGGATACTTGCAAGCAGAGGCTTGGAGATTATGGTTAATGCAGTCCTGAAGAGCTGTGTCCTACGGTATATTTCACTTGATGGGTTTCAGCAGGGCCCTATTTTTTGCTCCGCGCTGAAGGTCAGACAGATCAACGCAGAGGGAGGTTCTCCACACGCATAACAGGTACCTCATACATTACCTAAGATCATATGATGGCTCGGACAAAATGCAAGCTTTCAAGTGGGATCCGAGGAGTGCAATTAGTTACGGTAGCGTTAAAGTCTGACATCAAATCTCACCCACTGGTTTACAACGTACAGCCAGAACGCGACGAAACTCAGGAGCAAAGGTTTGATTTTTGGGAATGATTTTGATTGGCACTCAGGTAACACATGACCCTTGCCTAATTGGTTGTCCAGGTCCTTTTACGATATTCACCTTGACAGATCTCCTAAATTTTATTTAGACTTTTTTTTATAATTCCTGTGTCTGTGGTTCCCAATTGCAAGGACAATCACCTTAATAAATATATTATAGCTACCTACCTGTACTTCTTCTAAATGTATTCCTTCCCCTGTGACAGTTAATTATATATTTATTGTTTGAAGCCCATTTGAAGAACATCAGGGAAATAAATTAATTATTGGCCTTTGACACATCTGGGCGATGCAACTCGTTCAACTCCATACACTCGTCATTTTTACTCCTACAGGAGTTAGTGTAAAAACTTGTAAGGACATGCTAGTAATGAATGTAAGATTTGATGGAGCATACATTTAAAATTCCATTATCTAAATTGCATTTCCTCATCATTTGTGAATTGCCCATTGTACTGCATAAAATTACTCCATCTAAAAGAGCTTTTACTCTGAGTGTCCATAAATGTGGCCATTTGAAATTTAAATTATATTAGAGTCACTTTCTAAAAGCAGGAAAAAACAGATAAATACTCTTTTGAAAAGCCTGCTTTGTAATTTAAACTTGCATTATATTTTTGCCTGGGAAATGAGTCAGATGTTTACATTTTACGGCTCCAAGAAAGACTGTCAGTCTGAATTAGACTATATTTAAAAGCAAAATTTAGGTAAACATTTTCTATCTAGGGGCGGCATGGTGGTGCAGTGGTTAGCACTGTTGCCTCACGTCTCTGGGACCAGGGGTTCGAGTCTCTGCCTGGGTTCCATGTCTGTGGAGTTTGCAGGTTCTCCTCGTGTCGTCGTGGGTTTTCCTCCCAAAACATGCTGAGGCTAATTGGAGTTACTAAATTGCCCATAGGTGTGAAGGGTGTGTGAGTGTGCCCTGCGATGGGCTGGCCCCCCATCCTGGGTCGTTCCCTGCCTCGTGCATGTAGCTTCCGGGATAGGCTCTGGAGTCCCCGCGACCCAGAATGATAAGCGGTTTGGAAAATTAATGGATGGATGGATTTTGTGTCTACTGCAAAGTCAGGTACAGGAGTGTGTACATTCAGTGTGAAGAATTCAGGTTATCAGGTCAATAAAAATTAGACTATTATAAACTGCAGGCAGCAGTAAATAAGAACCATTTCCGCAAGTCCGCTCGGGATGGCGCATTAGCGCCATTCGGAGTCCCAGTCCGCAGGCTGCTAATCGCATGACTAATTGACCAATATGTGAAAAGGAAATTCTATAAAATCTCATGTAGCACATGCAAAAGGTCAAGATATACAATTATGCATAATTCATGCTTATTGCTTTGTGTTCCTAATGTAGACCTATGCAGTTCCAAAGGCACAGAATGACTGAGTCAGGAAACTGACCTGTTTGTTTGAAATGCTGCCATCAGGTAGAAGGTACAGGACAGCAAGAGCCCAGCCAACTAGATTTAAGAACAGTTTCAACTCCATTGCAGTAACCAGGCTGACTCCGGCACTTAATAAGGACTGTCACACATAACCACACACACACCACACCACCACATACTATTTATCCATTCATACCTTTGTACCTATTGTTTATATATTAGGTGTCTTGTCTTGTTGCTTGCAGCACTCAGGGAGTCCTTAAATATAATCGTTGTGCTGTCATGTACAGCGTCAACAAAGAATTGAATCTTGAAGTTAATGAGAACATCTACAGACGCCACATGTCATCAGTGGTGGAGAATAACTGGTTACGTGTAATGGCGTTGTGTGATTAAATTACAAAATAAATGTAATTGTAATTCATTACAGTTACTAAGAAAAAAATATGTGATTCAATTACAGTTACTAGTCAAAATGCTGGTGATTACAGAGGGGTTACATCTGAATATATGCTTTTTGGTAAAAAAAAAAAAGCTTATTTGTAAAATATCACATTCATTTTGTTGCTTTGCATCTTCCCACCATGCAGAAATACAGCATTCTAGCGTATTTTCGGACAACACAGGTCAGCGAAGCCATTAGGGCTTTTCAGGATTATAGCCCAGTTTAAAACATTTGTTAGAAAAGTAATCAAAAACTAATCAAGTGTAATAAGTTATATTACTTTGATAAAGGAATCAAAATAGTCACGTTACTTACAAAATAGTTACATTTTTAACAGTGTAACTACTAGTCTGTAACCTATTACATTTCAAAAGTAACCCTCCCGAAATGTGTCATTTTCGATGTGTGACACTTGTACCATCACATCACCTCCCTCTCGTCTCTCTTTCAAGCTTCCCAAAATGCTGGCCTGCCCCTGTTCTGCTCTATACTCCAGTTCACCTGAATAAAACCATACCCTGCACCCTCCAGTAAGCACAGAGAAGCACAGAGACCCACAACGGGCTGTTCTTGTGAGATATAACTGGAACAGATTGGGTGAGAAGGCCGTCAGGTCGAAAGTTCACTCCATCTCCTAAAGCTCTGTAGACCTAAAAAAAGGCCTAGCGCTCCGGGCCACGTAAGTGTGTAATGACAATTATTTTTCGCACAGCTCATCATAACCAGGCCACCAGTGAGATGAACTGCGAGCAAAGAGCAAGGGAGAGCCTTCATAAAAAGCTTAGCAATCGCAGCCGAAAGGTGCTAACGGAGATTAGCAGGCCGGCCCCATCGATGCGATTTCCTAAGGAGCGACAGCCCACAGCGAGACGAAAAGCTATGAGAGGATGAAGGAGCCCCCATAGAAGGACAGATCCGTTCTTCCGGAAAAAACATGGGTTATTAACACAGTAACGGCACAAGCTTGCAGGAGGCGGGCCTGGACGAAGACCAGGCGTTAGCTTGGAACGCTAACAGGTGCTCCCTCCAACATCCACGGCGGTCTCCCGAAGACAAAAACAAGGGACTGCAGCAATGTAATTCCTCTCCCTTTTCTTATTTTCCGCATGGGTACGGCGGAGGTCTCTTTGGCAAAGCGATTGGCTGGTTTTCAGCCAGTACTGGGCTGCCGCGCAAAACTCAGTGACTGACGCGAGTCTCTCAGAGCACCAGTGCTTTATTACATACACAAATATAGTACATATTGTGGGTATGGAATTGTACTGTATGCCAATTACTTTGCATGTTGCACTAATACATGTAAATACATTTATATCGTACATATATCCATACATCATATAGTTTTGTACCTAGAGTGTATGTATATAATCGTGTGATGTACATATGCATGCATATAGATAGATAGATAGATAGATAGATAGAGAGCCACAAGTACTCATGTATTAATCATGAACAAATATACCAACTGCATGACGGTTGCATATACCAACCGTCCTGAAATAAGCCCCGTTTGTCTCCTGATATGATTCATTAATGCTGAACAAACATGGGATCAGTATGTAATGAACACTTAGTTTCTGGTTAATTAATACATTAAGTTAGAGTGTAATGTTCAGGGGTGGACATGACCGGTGTGCAAGTATGCATCTACCTTTAAAAACGATACGTGTGACAATCGATGGTTTGCGCTACTATGACAAGAAAATACGTTGCATTTTAACCTGTATACCGCAAATGAAGTAGAGTTAGCATATAAAGATTAAAATGCAGTATATTTTGTTTTCATATCAGCACAAATGCACATAAGATAAATATGCATTTACACTGTTACCACAATCGACTGTCGCGTATATCGTTTTATCGTATTATCCCTGGTAATGCTACATTATTTGCGTTCCCCAGTCTGCTGCATAGAGCTGCATTTTACCGTAGCCCTGTAGACATGTGACTCATAAAACTCTTGACTTGACCTGAGCCACAGAAGATTCAAAAGCATCAACAGCAAATGACATTCTCGGGAATTCCTGGCTTCCCCTCACTTTTAGACTCACTGGGCGTCCCTGCTTGATACCTTCATCCTCTTCCTTCCTACTCCTCGCCATCATGGCGGCCGTGGAGTTGATGAGATGCAGCGCACGGGTTGAGGGACCATTGAGCATGTTCTGTGGGAGAACTAGGCCAGGTAGGGGAAGGAGGAACGGCTTTGTCGGCCTTCGTGGTAGGATGGGGCAGAGATGAATCATGCTGCCCATCCCCAGCTGGCCTTCAAGGAGTCACCGTCCTGAAATAAGCCCCGTTTGTCTCCTTCATTCCTGCTCCCCATAAAGCATTCTCACTCCGTCCTTACCGCTGTCAGGCATGAACATTTCTGCAGCCAGGTATCAGCTGACTTTAAATAGACTCTGATATTAAGAACGTGAAAAAAATCAGCTCTATCTATAGATTATAAAACTCAATGGTTATTTATCATGAAGTACTCAAAGTACAAGGCAAGATAAGAGAACTTTCAGACATGGAAAAACATGCAGACCTTTGGGTAAAACTTCCACTCGCCTTCATCTGATCATGTGACCACACTATCACTGCTTTTCCGCTTCCAATACAGAAAATGTGCTCCCTGCAAACTCTTAATGCTTCTGTTCTCATGAGCTGTCCCTGAACCATTGACACATCATGGCCAAGCTCCTAAGTCATGTGGCAAACAGTTTAATGCTCCACCTGTTACACAAACTATGTTTGGGCAAAGGCAGCTCACTCCACTTAGTCTCGGCTGGCTTCCTGCTTCCTACCCAGGATCACCAAGCATAACGGCCCAGCTGTGGCCCTTTAACACAGGAAGTAAGGCGGAGCTTGGTGTCATGTGACAAGAAGGAGCACTAGTTTGCTAGTTTTGTCCACAGACATGCCAAATGTCTGGCTTTTCTCTCTTACTTGGTATAGCTAGGCACTGCCCTCAGATAGATGCAAGAGATAAAATGAAGCTTTATCTGCCATTTGTATAGGTACATTGGAAAGCGTCACATTTTGCTCTCCTTTTTTTAAAAAAAAATTACATATAGAGGAGAAAGTGAGGCTAGGGGTCTGAGTACAGGGTCAGTTATTTTCCGAGCACCCCGGAGTAATTTTCTGGGGGGTTAAGGGCCCTGCTCGATGGCCCAGCAGAGATGTGGCTACTCTTCTGAGCATGTGGTTTAAACCAGTAAACTTCCAGTCGCAGGCACAGAGGCCTAACAAACCACAAACCCCATGCTCACAGAAGTGAAAAATGTTTGCATGAAGTGAAAAACTTAAAGGCTTGATTGTTTAATTCCCAAAAGGGACCATTGTTGGACCCTGAAATTGCTTTAGTAAAATAACCTGCAATTTAAACTGACAGAATAAAAGGGTTACAATAGAAAATTATTATTAAATGAACGACCTAAGTCAGTCTGTACCATTGTTCTTTGATTCATGATTTCTTTCATTCAAATTAAATTGTATTTTTGGCTTTGTGCTCTCCCATGTTGAAAGCTCTATATAGCACAAAATACAAAATAATCACATAAACTCAGCAGTCAAATAAATCAGAGATTTAATTTCTCAGGGGTTTGATCCATTATTACATTATTACATTTTATAGATTGTTTTATAGATTGTTTCACAGATAAATTATTCATAATGTTTTTGTTTTAGTTGTTTCATACAGTTCTGCGGATATAAACCATCGCTGCTTCAGCAAACTTTTTGATGGATTATTAATGGTTACTTGGGAATGGTACATTGTACCGGTTTTCATCTACGGAGCCACATGGATGGCATGGCATGGAGAAGCGACTCATTGATGGATTTTGACTTTCACCTTGACCACAGTCTACACCTTGCTTTTAGCAAGCAGGCCCACTCTATCTGTTTCTATAATGTTA
>JAODKC010000051.1:3795544-3807297 GCA_026777985.1 Mormyrops attenuatus | reverse complement strand
GTACTCTGTGACTGTGACTCTTTATACTCAACTGGTTGGTTGAAACAAAATCTTGGTCTGGACTTTTACTCTCTGGAGCTGAATTACCCAACTCTGGTTACAGCCCAGTGACAAGCAAAGGTACAACTTTTTACCTTTTTTTCTGAGAGTGTAATCAGTGTCAATCAGCCATGGCACCTTAAGAATGCGTAGAAGTTCTGTTGAGCTTGGAGTTTCCAGTAATACTGAACCACTGTTTGCCCATGGATGCTGCATCCGTTTAGCTGGCCATCGCATGGAAACGTTCATAAATGCCATACCTTGCTTGAGGTGCTAGCGTGACGCACCTGTGTCGCATGGAACCGCGAGTCTTCACCTTAAGTCCCGCCAGCCGTGCGCTGTGCTACCCGGCCCAGTTGTCCTGGAGAGTTTATCGTTCAGATCAGACGCCCACAAATCAGAATCAATGGCGACCTCAAACCACACCATCAATAATTCAGAACAGGTAGTGCTTTGTGCAGACTGTGATGGAATGGCCTGTCACCGACTTCCTAATGCTGCTCTGGGCCTTGGGAACGTGTCCCCTGAGTTCTGTGGTTTCCTTTTGCACTTGAAGAAGCATTTTATGGCACTTCTCCAGTGGCATACAGGAACGAGCCACACTGTGATGACATGCTACTTACAGCTCAGTTCCAGCTCACTTCGGTTTTCCACTGTAGAAGGGTCAGCTCGGTAAGGGTAGGGTTACCATATATCTGGATTTCCCCGAACACAAATTCATTCCATATGGTGGTTAGGGGAAACTCATTAATATTCATGAAGACACGCTACCTGATTGGCCTGTGAACATGAAAACTCATTAATAATCTGATTCCTGGGCACATCTCACCAAATATGGTAACCCTAAGTAAAGGTGTTACCATGTTTGGAAAGCAACAGTGACGTACAAACCAAGAGATGCTCACACAGTGTACACCATGATTTACTATGTGCTAATTTCTGCTAGCATTTCTGTTAGAATTACAGTCTTATGTTAGCATCAAATGCAAGTAGATACACAAATCCATTCTGAGGTTGGAAATTTTCGAGTTCTGAGTTATTGGGAACTATTAATGCATCCTGATATGCGATACTACTAATAATAAATAATATATAAAATATGCCCATTTTTCCTTCAGATAATCCATGCACAGAACACAGGTATCTCCGTGCATTTCAACCAATCGGAAGGTGGTGACGCAGCCAGCTGGGTTTGGTCGCACTTTGGGTCCTGCTAGTAAGCAGGGCCATGTCAGCGTGGGTACGGCTCAGGTACGGCTTGGATAATTTACGATGGAAAACCGTCAGCTTGCGGTACAGCTCAGGTCGTGGCAGCAGTGGAAAAGCACTATGAGGTTCCTGGTCACGCTGTGTTTCTCCCACAACTTCGCGCAGATCAACAGACCCTTCGGCACCAGCAGCCTAGCGGACAGCACTTCTGCTTCGCACCTCCTGGGGTGCTGAGGTTCAGTTGGTCAGTGCTGAGTTTACACGTACATCCAGTGTGTGGAGCTCCCTCAGCATCTCGAACTTCCCAGTGTTCCCAGTGGGTCCTGTACTGCCTGGGACATGCCTCCTGTGACCCTGTTCTGGAGAAATGTTTGGAAGATGGGTAGATCATCATTAGCTGGTGAACTGCCGACATTGAAGTTCTGCTTCGTAGAGTTAGTGCTCCCTCTCTGGCCCCCAGCTTCCACAGAAGAGTCATCCTTACACTGCCTCAAATCTATTCTTCCCTTCCCTCTCATTCCCAGTCATCCTCACACCGCAGATTAAATCAGGGGTCTGTTTAATTGTTTTTAAGAAGTGGTCCGTCACACCTGATCCTATTTTCATTGGGAAGGAGCAAAGGTGTCCAGTTTCTCCACCACGTCACTACAGCAAAAGTTACAGTATTTGGAACACGGGGAACTGCTGTCACACTGTGACTTATGGATCAGTACCATGTGCGCTAAGCAATATAGCTGGCACAGAAACACGTGTGGCATTGTACTAGGTTTTGCAGCCACAGGATTCCAGGTGCTTGTCCGTATAGAAGCACACGTGCATCATACAAAACAATTACACAGACGAGGTGAAAATGCTTTTCCATAAACAAGTCACAGAACCGAAATGATCTGTCAGATATTTTAAAATCAGGTGAATGCCGTGTGTTTTGGTTTGGTACCGACTGGGACACTACTGCAGATTTTGGGCACCATTAATGCGTATCACATTGGGCCCCCAACACAGACTAGTCCAATTATCTTCCAAATTTTTTTAGGGCCCCTGTCATGTAGGGGCCCTTTAAACCATCCTAACTCCCCTCCCCCCTTTTTACAGCGCCCCTGGGTACTGACAATAGACATGCTCGAAAAAGTGGACTGATTCCAAAATATAATTTTTCCCCTCCTTGTTCTTTATTTTATTGTTAAGCAAATTCTTTTGCTGTCCTTAGGGCATCCTTAACAGAATCAAGAAATTAAAAAACCTAATTCTGAATGTGTTCACTGTTAGATGCATGCATCTACTGTCTGCTAGCGCGGTTCGACAAAGATTTTTTCGCTCAGAAGTTTTGGTTTTGACTGTCAAAGGAAACTTTATTTATTTATGAGGTCAAAAATAAAGGGTAAGTAATATACTACTTTTCTGTGGGCGTTTTGGGATTGCGGGATTTTTCAGTCTGTGGCCATCTATACCCCTCATGTTGAAACTGAAGGACGAAGAGCAGCAGAAGTGGTATCTGTCCTTTAAAATCGAGCAAATGCAGGCCACAGCATCAGAAAATGTAAAAATCAACCTTGAGACTAGAATTGTTACCTTCTTCAACTCTTTTTTTTTATACGAGGTGAATTTCAACTATTCCGTATGGTCCGTAAAAGATCAGATATACTCTGCTAAAATTAACATTGCAAATTCCATGCTTGGTGACAGCGTAAAGTTATGACCCAGTAACTTTGCTACAGCTACATGCTGACAGAATAAAATGGAAGAAATTGTCTGATTGAAGGTATGCATAAATATATGTGTATTGGACAGGAACAGCTGTAACAACAATTTAAAAAACATGCAAGACAGAAATCCAAGTATTTCACTGCTCACTGTTGAAAAGCAGATCAAATCCTTTTCAGATATTTCAGCAGATGTTAAAATAATTACACAAGGCGTTGCTACAGCACAGCAAATTATATCGCTGTCAAGAGAACATAAGTCGCATCGTACTTTTTCGTAATTACCTCTGAGGAATTAATAATTTACTAACGCATCAACATTACCACAGATATGTCTGGTGTATCCTGAGGCCATTTTTACTGTCTGTAGACAAACTTATTCAAACTGCAAGGTTTCATTGGGACTGACATTGTGATGTTCTGGGCTAAAAGATCTTCAAAGATCTAGTTAGTTGAATGATTAGCCACTACTTTGTTATCATATGTAATTGTCAGGTACTGTAGAAAAGGCTGGGACTTTATGTTCGCGCTGTTCGTGCGCGAACTGACGCACTTCCTGTCTAGTCCCGCTAACGTTTTTTTTTCTCTCTTCCTTCTTCTTCCTTGCTTGTCTATAGCGAATAGTTAGCCCTCAAGTTCGGCGTGCTTAATTACCTACCTGTGTGTGTATTCGGAGTTAATTCCGTGCAATCCAGCTGATTTCGCAGTTTGAGTGAATGCCGATAAACTAAGACCAATAATATCACAGCATTACTGCTGTCATTGGGACTCTGAGCTGTGTCTGGACCGCAATACAGAACCCAGTGAAAGCCTTTGTCTCCTCATCATTGCCTGCATTCTGATCGATGCACCATCCTGATTACTGCCCTAAACCCTAAAGAACCAGACTGACCTTACCCCTCCCCAACAGGTACAGAACCAACCCATTAGGAGACAAAAGGCCACTTAGGGCGCCATCGTTTGGGGGGGGGGGCACTGACTTAGCAAACAGGAAGCTGAACCGGGGCACCATGCAAGATTCTGAACAGGCGCAGACGTGCACTATATCTCAGCTACGTACAACGTTAGCGAAATTAACTTCCCATGAATTTTCCATGAACAGTCTGGCCACGAAAACCTGCCCAGGAATTTGATGTCAAATATCCCCAATTTGATATTTTGCCGCTGACCGGGGGTTGGTTTATTTGCCCCGGATCTCAAAGGGGGGGTTCCCAAGAGGTCGATTTAGCCCCCCGGGGGTAGGACCCCATGATCAGTGTCATCACCGACTGGGGAGTGGGGGTTTTCCTTGGGTTATTTAGCCACGGATCTTGGGGGGGGGGGGGGGTTGACCGTGTAGAGGGACGAGACAAGAGGCAAGTCCCCACCTGAAAAATTCCCAGAAATTTCCCAACATCCATTGTGATGTGCCTGCCGCAAACTGAAATGTTCGGAATTCTCATATTTCTCTGTTTTGCACAGACATTTAATAATTAATCATTTGCATAAAGAGAAAATTAAAGGTGAAAAGTGATGCCAGTTTTATTTGGCCCTGTTGGAGAGCGGCTGCCTGCATCGTTTGGGGGCAAGATTGCTTGTCACCGAACTGCTTTTTCTTGGCATGTCAGCACAGTGTACAATCTCTCTGTTACGTGCCAGCTTGTCAGTAGCTGAACACGTACACCCCCCCAAATGTGAAAGCCTTCAAAAGTGTTAGACCTGGATTTCAACATTTTCTCTGCAAGAGACAAAGTTTTGGACTGTGACGGACATAGTTTTAAGATTCTCATTCTTCAGGGCTCAGCCAATCGGGAGTGTCGCCTGGGCTTAGCAATGATGCCATGGCTCTCAGCTGACCAGGGCTGAACGACTGGGCATGCTTTGGTGAGCAGTTTGGTGAGTCTGATGCTTAAGTATATGGACTGCCATTAACAACACAAGGTCAGGTCTCAGGAGGGCACCTCCTGTCATCTCTAATGAGGCATTTAACTTGAAATGATCCTGTAAATCATGCATAACTGAAAAACAGTGCGCAGTAAAAAAAAAAAAAAACTCAAAGCTAAAAGCTATGTCTCCTTGTTCTTGAACTGAAAAGACATCAAGTCCATATTTCCATCAAAGTGTGCAGAGTCTGGAAATAATAATGTAAAGGCAAGTGGTTTACCTTGCCTGTAATCGCGTGGTCTGATGGAAAGCTACAGTGCGTCTGTTTCAGATGCGCACAAAATCGCCACTGTAAAGTATTACGTTGATTCACAAGAGGGGTCATTAGCCGTGATCGGTTTAGCCATGATACTTGATGAGATTCCCGAGTGGCATTTTTCCCATGATGCCACAGATCATGACGTCACCTAACGTTTCTTTACATGTGCGGGGGGAAGTACAGCTGTTAGACTTTCTGTAAGTGGCTGTGTCAGTATCTGTCATTCAGAAACAATAGTGACACAGTTTTATAATGAAGACTTCATGGTTGACTGCTTGCACTTCACAGGGCATTAATTTAAAGGCTTTTACTTGTTCATTATATAGCATTATCTGCAAGTTGGTGCTTTCAGAGAAACATTAGGACCATTCCGGCAATTTTTCTTTTAGCACGTAGCCTTTAACGGCTTGGGAATGTGCTCTGACAGAGTGTAACGTTAAAAATAAAGCTGCAGAAGAAAGCGTACAAGAAACCAAGATGGAGCAGGAGTCGGTCAAGACTTAGTTTATCCCCCTCATTCCAGCGATATGTGTCTTACCTTCTCCGTTACTTGGTCCATCTTCATATCGTCAGTTTTATAATAAAACCATTATCGTCACAGAACAATGTTTTGATCAATACACAACAACAGTCCCAACTATTATCACTGGCTTCTGTGTTTTTTTTTTATCAAAATACTGTCTTGGGACCAAAAACAGTATAAAATCAGGTCCAATCATATAAAAATAATTATATGCGGTATGTTCATTTGGTTCTGGCAAAAAAAGGAACAATCCCACATATCTAACATTGTTAGTTGTTACAACACATCCATGCAAAGCGCTTTTGGACGACTCTGTTGTGAAAGGCGCTATATAAAAGTGAATTGAATTGTTAGTTACAAAAGTTTAATTATGGCATTTTTTATATCAGTGTTTCCCAATCCGGTCCTCGGGGACCCACAGCCAGTCCATGTTTTTGCTCCCTCCCAGCTCCCTGCCACACAGCTCACATTTTTGCTCCTTCCCACCTTCTTGGGAGTTGGGAGGGAGCAAAAACATGCCATATGACCGGATTGGGAAACTTTTACATGGTTTCCTTCATTTATTAAGCATGAACAACAGATATCTAGTTTTGCTATATTTATCCTGTTATAACAATTGACATTTACTTGATATAACAGATATTATTTAAATAGTTCTACTGAAGATGATATTTCATGTAAAATATGAAATAAATTTAAAATATGTAAATCCAAGGGGTATAATCAGTTTTACCTTGAGAGGATTAGGGATTATTAGGATTATTCATAAATAAATCCTGTAAAAATACAATAACATATCTATGATCGACTTAGAATCATTCTGGTAAACTTCAATACTAAGCCCTGCTGCATCTAAATCATTTTTGTTTAAAAGAATTAAATTAAAAAGAATTCAAGGAGACTCAAATTCCATGTGGGTCTATAGTTACTCCAGTAAATCCAGAATTTTGCCACTTTGCAACGTCATTGGATTTGCCCTTATGTAACAACCACATGACTTTGAACTATTGACGTGTAAAGCTGGTGTTTGATATCAGCCTTTTAAATGATTTAGGAAAATCAAAACATTGTGATTTTAGTAAAACGATTGATATTGTTACATAAAGTTAGGGTGCAGTTTTTTGGTTATAATCCCTGGTTATATGAATAGAATTATCAAACATGAAGAAACATTCATTCTGTCCTTCAAACAATGTAAATCTACCAGAGAAACATCGGGAATTCTATGTCTCATTCTGTGATCATTATATAATCAAAAAAAATATATAAAAAATCCTGTTGGAAAAGTGTAATCCGTGGGATTCTGGTTTTTCAAAAATGAATCTTCTGGATGCACTTATAAAATAAAAGGAGAAAGCCATCCAATTCACCGGCCTCAGAGTTAACTCTGATAGCCAAAAGCTGTCTCTAAAAATAAGTCGGAATAAGCGGCAAAATAGAAAATGTAATATACAGGTCAGACAGATAACATCTAAATGCACTGCCTGGAACGCTTTATTACAAACTTTAAGCTGCACCAAAAATATTACATTTGGAAAAGAAAAAAAAAGTTTTGGGGGTCGTTGATATTGCGGTGCAGGAAAAACAAAACAAGTAGGGAAAATCTTATATTGCAGACACCCAACGGCCAACTTCACGAAGCCCCCCCAGAAGGCGTATTTGGAAGCAGTTGTGATTATCAGCACCCAGATCTGCATTTCTCTGTTTTCATGTGTCCCTCTTCCTCTCTGTCCCCCCCCCCCCCCGTTTGCAGCCCACAATGGTAGCTCTCCATCACCCTCCATTGGCGTGTAGCAGGCAAATCTGCACACCAACTTTCTATTGGGATTGGTCATTGATTTACTTTACTTATAAAGCACATTTAAAGAGGCAATTGTTGACTAAAGTGATATACACCTCTCAGAGAAATATACCAACTAAGTGGAACCCCCCCCCAAGATCCACAGAAAAATAAGCCAGAAAGAACTCTCCTGCTCAGCGTCAAAATCGACCATGGGATCCCACCCCTGGGGGGACTAAATCTACCTCTTGGGGAGTCCCCGCAGATCGGCAGCAAATATACCAAGAGAGACCCCCAGTCGGTGCCAAAATATCAAACTAGGGCTGCTGCTTGACAGCAAATTCCTGTGCTGGTTCTGAGGCCAGTCAGCCCCAGGTTTATGAAAAATGACTGGTCATTAAAAGTCAAAGAATACATGAGACAAATATTGTACATGTAATTACAATCAAACTGAATGATGTACAAAATACATTTACATGCACGTAACAGTTTTATTACCTTGTAAATAGTCTGTAGGGTTTGCAAACTACCCCAGTGCTTTTGATCTAGCTAAGTTTAGGCTTAAAATGGAATGATATAGATTTGGCATAAGATTACTTGTGTGAGAGTCTGAAAGTATGAGTCTCACGCCAGATACAGATGAGTTGACATCCCTGCTTTCAGCCTGTCCCAGACAGCACTGGGCACAAGGCTGGGCTACACCATCACAGGACACACACCAGTTAGCCTGACTGCATGTCTTTGAACTGCAGGAGGAAAGCAGTGGTACCCAGAGGAGGTCTGTGCTAATGGAAGGAACATGCAGACTGCCCAAACAGAGAGCGGAGGCGGTATGCAAACCCCCACACCCTGGAGGTATGAGTCACCATTCTGCCCACGTAAGAAAAATTAGGTCTATTACAAAATTAGGTCTCCTATAGTACAGAATAAATATGGTTAATGTGAGACTGTGACCTGATGGTAACTTGGCAAGAATACAAATGAGTGTAGTTATATAATTGTGTATCTAACATATGTTTAGTCCCTTGTGCAATGCTGACCGGCTTTTTCCATGACTGTTTTGCAGTCACTCCTATTTCTTCTAAGAGGTCTTGGGTTAAAAGAGCATTTTATTATCTTCAGTAATGCAGTTCACAAAAAGAACATTATTATTATTAGGGTAACAATTTCTATAAAGCCCTCATATAATGCATCGTACATACCTTCATAATGCATTATAATGCATTCATAAAGTATTATAAGCACGAGCTACAAATATTTATAAAAGGCATAACACATTATAGCCATGTTTATTATGCATTATGAGTGCTCTATGAAACTCTCATCTATAATGCACTATAGATACTTTCATAATGCATTATAACGGTCGGTATAAACATTAAGGATGCTTTGTACTGCATTATAAAGGTATGTATAGTGCATTACAGATGAGAGCTTCATTGAGCATAAATAAAGTATTATAAACATGGCTATAATGTGTTTTTGTTATTTATTTATAGCTGTTTTTATAATACTTTATTAATGCATTATAATGCATTATGAAGGTACGTATAATGCATAATGCTGACTGCTTTAAGCAAAGTGTTGCCATTATTATTTTAACAATCCACAGCATTTTAATTTACCGAGCTTTTAATATGTGACACAGAAGTGTATGAATGACCATATCGTAGCTGGAGGGCCGTTAGTAAGTCACTGTATGTGACTAATTTACTAAATGGGCCTTGACCCCAGTAGCTTGCCGGCAGGACAGCATGAATGTCTAGCAAAAACTGTGAGTTGAGTTTAATTGGGGAATTCGATGTGGCCTGTTTTGGCATACTTACTTATTCATAACCTTTTAAAATGGTATTTTCAGAAAGTCTCTTAGTGTCTGCTTTCAGCATCACATATTCAAATTCAAGCTACCCCCCCCCCGAGTCTTAAATTCAAAGTCTGACAAGTAGCTTTCTTTGGCAGGTCATCTTTTTACGGTTATTCTTTTCCCTTCTACATACCTCCTGTAATTACTGCGAAGGAATGCTCCGAATGTGAAATGTTAAATGTCAGTTTGAATACAGTCATAAAGCTTAAAAGGAGGGCAAATTATGGTAATTTTCCCCTGAAGTAACCCTGGGTCCAGGGGCATCTGTATGAAAACACCGAGAATATAGTACGTTCAAAAAGTCCAGCACATCGAGGTGTTGTGTACTCTCAACTGTGTCGTAAGTCTTTTTAAATCGCCATGGAAAGTCATCCTCAGAGATTGAGGCTGGTTCTTTTTTTCTGTCAAGAACTTCCAAATGTCTTTATTTGCGGAGCTGACGTAGATTTCAGAGGACTGCTAATGGAGGAAGCAAGGTGGTCTTCAGGAGAGTGACTTGACGCTCCTTCACCAAATTATGAAACATTTCCAGACACTGTAGTCCATACCTGCTTGTTCTATGCAGGGCTATGGTGCACCACAGCCTATCCCAGGGGCTACAGAGACAAGACAGGGATTAACCCAGGATAGGGTGATGAAATGAACACATGAGCAGAGAGAACATGCAAACTCCATAAATGTAGCACTAGGGTGGAGACTTGAACCCTGGTCTCCGGAGGTGTGAGGTAAACTGCACTAACCACTATCTCACCCAAGCCCTCACTTTACACGCTATTAGCTAAGTTTCACAGACAGTGTTCAGAATTCAGCAGTCCGTTGCGGTTGAGTTAATGAACTTTCATGGCATTTCTCTCAGCCTTAGACTGTAGCAGTGTGGCATTGTCTGCTGGAGGGTTTGTTGGTGTCCTTCATTTTACGACATCCTTCAAAAACCTACCGCTCTGGGTCAGGTGACGCCATGGCACACTTCCTAAATTCACGTTCCCTGGCCGCATCCCTTTCCCTGGAGATATACTACGCATTTCATTCATTTTTCTTCCCCATCTACACCAGAACTTCTCAAAATGTCTTAATTGAGTTCCTATTCGAGACGCCAGATCAGGATCCTAATGGTCTGTTTAAGGCTTATCCGAGACTTCCTGTACCTTTTTTCATTGGTAAATATGTTATAGTTACCTGTCTATCTGCTGTTCGATAAAATCTATGATACAAACTGGTCTGGGATAAGATAACACCAAAGCAATGAAGCAGCGTGTTTTTTCCGGACACAAAATCTTTGCCGGCCTTAGGGAACAGGTACTTTATAGGTACAGTACCGGCAACACCATCACAAGCGGTGAATCCTCTAGATATTTAGTGATTCCAGATAAATGAAAGTGAATACAAAAGTTCAAACAAGGAGACCTAATGAAGGCCATCGTGGCCAATCACATCGGTCCAGGTATTATATAAAGAGTAAGTTACAGCTATTCGGTTATCCCACCTCCACCCCTCCACCACCTTCGCCTCCTGCCTGGTCCGGGATTGGCTCCTTCGCCTCCTGCTTGGACGCCCAGCCAAATCTGTCAGCTTCAGAGGTGATGGAACTGACGACCAAGAGACGGGCTCTTCTCATACATATTCAAATTGTTCCAGCAAATAAACACTCTCGTCGAGTCAAACTATTGAGGTCTCCTTGGTTGAACTCTAGGTCCCACGTTGGATCCTGTCTCGCTATCTTAGTAGCGAACTGGATGCTGTTTATGTCAGCCGCGCAAAGGACACACAGCATCGTGTTTGTCAGATATCCAGACTCATTAAACCAAACACTCCAGATCTGTGTGAAGTTCAGGTACTAGACAGCAAATTTCCATTACGTAAAGTATGAGATATCGGACGCATTATTTGGGCCGCGTTTAGTTAGGATATTGAAAGTGCATGCAAATTTTATGTGGCTTATGTATTACTGCTGACGCGACATCGTAAGATAAAAATATCGGCTGTGTCGTTCTTTCTCCAGTAAAGTATCTCCAAAAAAAATAAAAATCGGTCGAAAACATGCATTAATTCAGTTTATCCCTGAAGTGTCTCCAGGTGGTACAGCAACCAGCCACATTAGTTCATATTAGGAGAAAAACTGAATTGTGAATGTATTGGACTTGCCCTTGCATTTCTGTCATATTTTGAAGGGAACATACATACTTTGCAGTTTAAAACCCTAAACTGGCTCACACCAAAAGTATATTATTGCAATCTTCTCCCATAAACCACTCCTTTGTAATGAGAATCTGATTATATTATTGTGCTCTGCTAGTCAATAGCGCAACAGGCTATTGAGAAGATTAAACCTCTAGTTGTACAAAATGATCTACCTTCTCCTAATAACTATTGCGGTTAAGCAGGGGGGCAGCGTGTGGCTCAGGGGGCTAAGCCTGTGTGTTTGTGATCACAAGGTCGCCGGTTCAAACCCAGCCTCA
>JAODKC010000051.1:3756139-3787763 GCA_026777985.1 Mormyrops attenuatus | reverse complement strand
CTATGATGCCTGTAATCATGTGATAGCCAGGGAGCCCCCCCCCCCCCGGTGGGGTGGGCCGCGTGTAAAGGGGGGGGGAACCACGGTGGGGGGTGTGCGGGGGTGCGCGGTGGGGAGTGGGGGGGGGGGGGGGGGGGGGCCCCCGGGCGCAATTATCCTGTTAAGAAACAGAACTGCTGGCCTTGCACAGAGGGCTAGTCAATTTCTCTCACAGAATAAGATAATCGCTGGCATTAACTTCTATCCTTAACGAAAGATAAAAGAGTCGTTAAACCGTAACAAACATATTGCCCTTGTCCTGAAAATAAAGGAGATTCACTGCCTTGATTTGCAACTGCTTAACATGTATATTGATGATAATGCATTTAATTCGTGTGCAGGAGGGGACGCTAATTTGAAAAATTACACGCACATGGTATCAGCTAAATTCCGTAAATTCCTTCAATCGAGTGCTTTATAAGGCAGATGCGAAGCAGGGTTCATGGAGCCCGGCCACTCTGTGACATCATAATGGATTCTGGGGATTCTAATATACTTTCAATCAGTTTGGATTTGAGTCTGCTATAGCTCATGCTGTATGGCCGGGAGTCTATTTTCCGTAGCGTCAATTGGCCATTCAGACAATTCTCCAAGGGTAATGCAGGGCTGTTAACCTGATATGCCGCAGTTCTAAAAGATTCAGTGCAACTGGAGCTGTGGCATTTTGTTTTAAATTATGGAGAATAATGCTTCTTGGTACCCAATGTCATCTTTCACTGTGTCAGTCCCTGAGTTCCTCGTGGTTCATTGAGATGTTTCTCGAAGTGGGTGGCACAGTCGCCATGGTTTCCTCCCTCAATCCAAAAACACACACTCAGGTGTCTCTAAATTGCCCACAGTACATGAGTGTGTGCCCTGCAAAGGACCTGTTACTTTTTATTACTGTCTTTGGAGTTTGCTGTAGTCCTGGTGCTGCCGTCGTATCCCAAGATGGATCGGTGTCAGAAGCTTTGAAGGACAGTTTCAGGTTTCTCTCAGAGTGACTGATTCTCCCCTTTGTTTCCTCACCTTATGTTTCACCTCAGGGGTCAGATTAGTTGGTAATGCTTTACATTAATGCTTTGCACCATCATAATGCATTCATAATGCATTCATAGAACAGCCCCTCGCAGTGTGTCTCACCTGAGGAAAACACATGTCAAACCCAAACAGCTGAGGAAATTAGTGCAATGTCAGAGTGTCCATTTTTCACCTTAATCCCTTTGGCAATACAAGACCCATCTGCCCTGAGTGCCTTCACACACACACACACACACTCGTGCGCACACGCACACATTTTCTGTCAGAGAAGAACGTTGACAGAAGACAGAAAGAAGAAACAGAAAGAAGAAACAAATGTGAAGTAACTGCTTTGTTTTGCCTGCTCTTTCCTGTTGAAAGAGACGTTTCGCACTGAAATTATAGGCTAGAAATGGAGAGAAAGGCTTTAAATCATGTTATTATTTGACTGGCTCCTTTTGTATTGGCGGTAGGGGGTGTGTCTTAGTTACAAAAGTAGGCATATATATGGACGATGTTGCAAGTGCTGATGGGAAATATCTGAAGAGGAACGACAGGAGAATGAATGGGGGGGTAGGGAGGTCAGTAGAAAACCAGCTCATTCTCCGGCTATTTGTATTTGCCCCCGGAGCCAAGGAAATTTGTATGTTTCTCCAGCGGTGAGTGCGCCAGGCATGCGGCAGTGAGCCGCCAGCAGCATCCGCAGAAGCCCGCCTCTGCGAGACGCCTCACTTCCTGTGAGCGGAATGCTAATTGCGCGTTCACGTTCCTATTTGCATTCACTGCTCGCGAGGCATTTCGACCTTGAAGGGGCTCTTTCTTAACTGTCGAGTCAGCTTAATGAGGAAAAGGCCGTGGAGTCAAGCCTGCACCGAATACAGCAAACATTTGCAGAGATCTGATGCTTAATGGCTTTTAAATGATCGCCGCTCGGTGCTGACGGACGTGCCGTCAGTGATATTGCATGTCACTGACTGCAGCGTCCTTTTTCTCTTTTCAAATCATTAATTTATAAATTTGTTTTTTCGTTCTTTTTTTTCTCCGATTCAGCCAGCTCTCGTACTAATGTCTTAGCTGAGGAATATTTTTTTGAAAGTGAGGTGTTCTTTACTTCAAAATCTGAAATAAGTGTAATTACACAGGTCAAGTTAGAATAAAGGTAGTATTTCCTTTTTGAAAGAAGTATCGTAATTTTCTTCAAGGTCACCCACAAGGTCACACACTCTACTGTTTGTCCTGCACTGTCTTGTCTTGTATTACACTGGTGTTTGTCCTGCACTGTCTTGTCTTGTATTACACTGGTGTCTGTCCTGCACTGTTTTGTATTGCATTGAACTACTGTTTCACCCATCCATGGCTGCTCAACCCTACTATTGTGGCATAAGACTCTCACTACGTTCCTCAGACCATGTGCGACAATAAAACTTGAAACTTGGTAGCCTAGGTAATCCTGAGCAATTTCCATTTTACCCTGAACTTAATTGGTTACATGACTATTGAAATCACTGATGGATTTTAAAATACCTTCATAATAACACGCAATGCACTCACAGGTAGAGGTGTTCTATTCATAGGGCTTAACAGAAAGCACTCTCACAAGGTCTGAACACTCAGTGTAAAAGCACTGCCCATTGTATCGCAAAGCTCGACTTGCAGGTCAAGTAAATCTCCCCATCTCAGAGCTCCATACCTCTGCGAAAAACAGTTTCAAAACCAGCAGTGACGCAATGTCAAATCAGTACAAGTGTTAAAGGAACCCAGGGTTTTAGCTTGCGCTACACCAACAGGAAGACTATTCCATACTCCAACTACACGCTGTGTAAAGAAGTGCTTCCTCAAGTTCATTTTAAAATGTTCCCCCCGCTACTTTCGACTTATGGTCACGAGTTCTAGTATTTAAACTAATATTGAAATTTAGCTGAACAGCATCCAGACCTGTTAGAATCTTATATACCTGGATCATGTCCCCTCTTAGTCTCCTTTGCTCGAAAAATAATAATAGTAATCAGAAGAAAAACAATACGGATCCGGCACCGCCGGTGTTTGTGTCACACCCTGCATTCCTGCTCCCTCATTCTGTCCCTAGTAGTTGCTTGTTTGACCTTACCTCTCGTTAGGTAACCCTCAGCCCTCAGGTGTTACAGCCCTCAGGAGGACCCCCCAGGTGTTATTATTCATCTGCTCCCTCACCTGCCCTGTAAAAAGTGTCCGTCAGTCCTGCGCTCCTCAGTCCAGTCATTGACGTCGCCCTCGTGTCTGCTCCAGTTCCCCTCTTCCTAACAGTGCCTTCTGTTCGACCTTATGTGGTCTGTTTTGTTGCCCTGTTCCTGTTTTCTTTAATAAACCCCTTGTTTGTTTGTCCCAATGGCAGCTCCCGCCGCCTTCATTTCCGGACCGCGACAATTTGGACGCCTAATAATTCATTTTAAATCACTAGTGTTCCCTTAATATCTTTTAATAATTATGTATTGTCATCCCTATATAAATCGTATGTAATGGCTACTCCAAACCCATGATATCGCATAGCATGCTAAGTTCTGTGATATTTTAGTGTCCTACCATTTTGGATAATCACTTTAAGTAGAAGGTCCCGGTAGATGAAACAAAATAGCACAGGAAAAGCTCTGGAGCTCAAGGTGAGATTACCTAACCTGTCATCAACTCCAATTCACGCTCCCTGTAACTTAACTGCAACTGTCACATACTGGCCAGTCAACCAGTGCTGCTATCTGGGTGAGTCGGCCATCTCCATGGAAACTAGAACACGGTTTCTGCATCTAGACCGGCTTTTTTGAATCAGATCTCACCCGTGAGGATAAAAATCGGCTCAGCGTTTGCCATGCATGCGAAAAGCAGAGATGTGATCGGCTGTCTCTATGCTCCTCTCCTTATTGCACCCTGACCCCCTCATGTCCCGTTATCATAACTTTATACTTTGGAGACGCTATGGTCAGTGACGAACGCTCCAATGATCATTTCTAAACTTTACTCTGAACTGTGGAAGAGGAGAATGATAATTCTTCACAACATACATACTCAGCTATACATTACAATTCCTGTGCCAATTAAGTAAATCACTGTTTTGTTTTGAGATGCTTGACAGTTTCAACCTGAGGTCCACACCATCACATTTTCCCTCCCTACAGTCATTCCCTACGGGAACATAAAAGCATATCTATAATGTGAGTTGTGCGTAGGTGTGCCAATGTTATTATGCTCATACAGTTTTAATGCCGCAAAGGGGCTGAAATTATGGTCTAACGGAGGGAATGAAGCCTGGTCGACTCCATCGTTTGTAAGGTTAAATATAAACTAGGGATTTCAAACTTGGTCCACGTTCATTACAACTCATTCCCTGGGTCCTCACTGGTCTAACAAGTGGTCAATCATAATTATTACCCACATCAAAGTCTTTCCCTAAAATATGGCGAGCATATTGTAAAGTGTGCATAGGGCCCTAGTCATCAGCCAGGCTTTATTACACATAAAATGAGTAACGGGGAACTTAGGTCGTGACTGCGGTGTAACTGAAAGCTCGAGGAGAAGAAAGGAGAGAGCGGAAAAAAACTAGAGCATAATGGAAGAGAGATTTACTCCGAGAAGAGAGTAAAATATTGCAGATCCAAGTAGTGCAGGCATCTAATCTGAGGTACATCTCATTCTCTGTGCCTTCTGGGATATACTCCAGGTTCATGACACCCCGGTTCTAGATAGGCGGTTATGGAAGACAGAGGGACTCTGACTAGCGGTGTCCCTTTACAACATGAACGTAATAGCTCCTCATTTTCCAGATGCTTTTTGGTTCATGTCTGTTGGCGATTACAGCTGACTGACGCACTCCGTTACGCCTGTAAGCGCCATCTCCCTGCAGCGAATCTGGACAGCCCTCCAATGACTCTTCTCACCCAGGTCTATGAACCTCTGCTGAAATATTGCACTTCTTCCCTTCCTTGTAGCAGATTCGATTCTAGCAATTCTTTTCCCTACAGTTGTATCGTATTGGACTTCTGACTCGAACCACTTTCCTGCCACAGCGGACATCAATCTGTTCTCTGGGGATCGCTACGGATAACTCCATGCTGTCTTTTTCCATAATAACAACCCAAACTCATAGGCCCTCCTGTAGATAATGGAGACTCCCGATTCATTTTTCAAGCCCACAATTCTGCTCTAATCTCGTTAAATTGGGGTCAGGTCTTCTCCTTATTAACAGTATTAAGACAAGTTGCAACAGCAACCCAACAAGCCTACATGTAGCGCTTGTTTCCCCCAGTTTGGGATTCGCTGGTATCCTATAGGTTTCCTCCGACGTGCGTCAGTCACACCATCTTGAGGGGGGTGACGCCACTGTCACGTGCTGTTAGCCACCTGCTTCTTCTTCTCGGTGGCCTGCGGGTTTTAATCAAGTGACGTAAAACCACCAGAGGTCAGCGCTCCATGATTCCGACCACTAAGGTTGGGCACTGCTGATGGGCCAATGAGCGAGAGAAGCCCGAATATCTACCCCCCCGAGGGATTGTGGGACAAGTCAATGTTTCCTGAGTCTCCTGGGGACAGCTAATGTGACACAGTGGGGACAGAACCCAGATCCCCACTGTAAGTGGTACTTTAGACGTGTGTGTGCCCTGTGAGGCACTGGCATCCTTTGACATTGTGCAGGATGAGCAGAATTGGACAGTAAATGGATGGATGTCAGGCTTCATTTTTACATAATATTGTTACAAATATAGTGACTTTCCACAGAGGAGAAACAGCCTTTTTCTATATATTTTCAGCTCCTTCTGCTCAAGTAAATATATCAGTTTAATTCAAGCAAATGAAATTTTACATAATAATATTATTATATTACTGTATATAACACAGCACTTTTTTACAGAAATTTCCTGGGGGGGTAAACTCATTGGAAAATGCAGTTAAGCTTTTCTATTCAAGCCAAGATGGCAAAGGCAGACGTATTTGGGGAGAATTCTTGGGCGATTTTTTGTCATCATTGCGATTCCTGAAAATAGACTATTTCTTTATTGCAAATGCTGGTGTGTCTGATGCATTCTGAGCGTGTGCATGGGTGTGTGGGGGTGTTCGCCCCCATTTTTGTACAAAGCAGGCGAACGGGAGGGGGGCCCCTGTCTGCCAAAGAGCAGCAAATGAGCTCTGAGCGGACGCGGCCTGTGGAGCGGAACACGGACGCCAACCTTGAGCTGACAAGCATCAAGCGCTCTGGTGGGGGTTGGGGGGGGGGGCGTATTGGTGTGCTGCCTGGTCCATTTCATTTTGGCAATAGACCCAGCAGAGACCCAGTTTCCTGACGCGGACCTGATAGCACCCGCAACCCACACCTCAGTCCGTGGTCCATATGGCTGAACCAACTGGTGTCGCAGGCCGAGGGGGGTACGCCAGTGCGATCCGTGGTCCTGCTTCCAGCACGTGGTACCGACATACGGCCCCACCGCAGCAATCGAGACTGTGGCCGCAGATGTTGTTCCGAATCGCGGCTCGCGGCAGTACAGTTGGCTTCCCTTTGGACTGTCGCGCTGCCCCAGTTCGTGTCTAAATGCGCGATCTGGACTCTGCCTTTTCGCGCCAGCTGCCGGCAAGCCATCACACATCACCAGGTTGCTGCAATTACATGCGAAGCAACAAAAAAAAAATGTCCCTTCTCAAGTTGTGTCTGTATTTCACTCACCCCCCCACAGAAGTCGTCTGTTCTCCTTAACAGCCATACAGAGACTGATGGCATCAAAGCTGGTTGCTATCCGACTTGGGACGCTTTGGTCCAATCCCATGACTAACCCGTCATAGCCTCCATAGTTAAGCAGCTCATTACGTCTTCCACTTGACACAGAGATCAATATCGCCACTCCCGGATCGTTGCGAAGCTTCATCTGCTTCGTTCTGGCTTAATAAAAGGACAGGAATGGGAAAACCCTGTTCAGTTCCACTGAAAATATAAATGAGACCGTAACCTTGTTCTAATCCATAACTGTATCCTCATTAAAATGACTTTGGTACCAATCAATTGTCCAACCTATCTGTGTGAGATGGACACCCAGAGATACATTATATCATGTAGACTGATGCCACTTACTTACTGCTTATTTAATAAACGGTAATTCTATGATTTAACACCCTATTATCATCTCTTGGTAATTCTGTTAATCACGACTAAGGTTCACAAAACTTTTGCATCGATGGATAAAATAATAATGAACATCCGGTTTTGGGAATTTAAATGAGCGCTTTAAATATTGATGGGCTCATATTTATTTAAAAAGCACATCTTCAAGTCAACAAGGAGTCACATCTTGTTTTAAACAGAGAGCAGCGACAGCACTGCGATTTTTCTTTTGGGTTATTGCCCCCCCTGCACAGTGAAAGACTCCAAAAACATCAGATTTCAACAGAATAAGCAGGGGCATAATTAATACAGAGTGACCAACCTTATCATTAGCCAATAATATGCTTGGAATCGGTGAGTGACAAGGGAGGGAGCACTCCTGGGACCAATCAGCTTTCAGCTAGGGCCAGTCTGGGTGACTGTGGGCCTGCCCCTCTACACAGCCTTGTAGGCTACTGGTTATTGTTGACGTCCCACACAGTGACGCCTTGTTGCAGCTGCTCTTCTCCTTCAGCACCATGCAAACAGCCCTCCCGCTCCCCAAAGTGTCCCACACATCACCTCCCTCTGCCCCCACCTTCACGCCGTGACGTCACTCTGGCATCCCTCCCCATGACAGGTGTGACAGCAGAAGGCCGTCGGAGTGAAATAAATGACAAACATCTGTACCTAGCAGATTAATTGAGTAAATTACCTGTAAACTAAACCCAGCGGAGTTCGTTTTACCAATCCAACCGGCACGGAGACAAAGAAAGCGCTGAGTGTCATCGAGACCCCTTAGACCACTAAAGTGGCTGAGCTGAAGTGCAGGCTGGGAGTCAGCTTCTCTGCAGTGGAATTTTATTGCCGTAAGGAGCCACATTCTTGTCATTTGTAATGGTGACCAGTGAGACCAATTGTGGTGATTGAGAGTATGACAGACTACAATCATGAGTCATGTATAATTGGCAATAGCAAACAAATCAAATATGCCCAGTGCTCACAGGTTTTTAATACTATATTTTAATGCTATTTAATCAATTATGACAAATGGTTGCTAAGCTATTAACGATAATATAATTATTGTCCGATATTCAGAATAATTTGTTCTGTGAGCAGTGGCAGTGTTTGCCACTGCTCAAAAGACACATTTGTGTGGGGCCCACAAGGTTTAAGGGCCCCCTGCTGGCCACAAATGGTCAGTACACTAGGGCGGGACCCGAAGTGAGTGGAGTGGGGTCCCAAAAACAACACGACCACCGCCACACGTTAGTGCTGTTGTGGCTTTTCCTTGTTCCATTTTCCCGGACCGTGCTGCCACGATTTGAAGTCGCGGTATTCCTTAGAATCTGCACTGTTACGTCTGTTAGGCTGGCTTGACTTAAGCAAAGCTGGCTGCAAGCTAATGAGGCAAAGCCATGGACCAAACTAAAAAAGGAAGTATCAAAAAAAAAAAAACAATTACATCTCCCGTCTCTGCACGCCCATCCAGAACTGATGAGATGGTCCCAGCCAAAAGAATGAGGGCATCCTTTAGGAATTAAGAGACTCCTAACATCAAGTCGAATGTGAAAGATGCATCTGGCCGGCAATAAAATAGGTTCTGGCTTAATGTTACCCATTTTCTCACCTCCCGCCAGCCTGCCATACTTTCCAGTGGATTTTAAAGTTGCATAAAAAGCTCATCTCAGGATTGGCTTTGATGTTGCGAAAATGTGCCAGCAGCAAAGCTAATTCAGGTGATGTTTGAAATGCTAACGACTAAGGTAGGGCACTTCTGCGTTCGTCCGACCGAAGGAAAGATACCCGTCCCACCTTAATGTGATGTATCGTTTATTTGTTGCAATTTTTTTACTTGAAGATGGTTCTCAGAGCTTGTCAGTCCCGCTTACCTTCACATGGCAAAGTTATATGACTTGATGTGACTTTGAACACATGCCTTTCGTGTAAAGATGGCTTTTTTTGTCATCCACTACCCTGAAAAGGCTGCTAATAGGATTTACTCAATTATGCAAGTAACATGATGACAGGAAAGTGACACCCAAAAAAAAAGAAAAAAAAAGTGACAGCCTTGGCTCAGACTTAATGCCAGGTTAAACAATTTTAGATGCTAAAGTAAACATTCTTTTAAGCTAATCCATTAGCTGTTTCACGGGGGTTGAGCTGCAGATCCTAGGTTGCACCTTGCAGGTTACAGTGTTTTCAAACCAGGCTTCACTCATTGAGCTGAATAGTCTGGTTTGGTTGGGAGGGTCGATTTTATGACTGTCAATGAGGAGTATAAAAACACCAGGATCTCCAGTGTCTTGTGATTAAAAAAAAAATAAAATTGTATTTCACGTTTCCTTAATCTGAAAAAAGTCCCTGGAAGAGGTTGTGGGAAAAATGTTCTGAGCGCAGAATGAAAAATGATTGGTTCAGAGAGATAACCAATCAAGTTGTAGAGGAGGTGGGTTCAAGCAACTAGAGGAGGTGGGACCAAGACATCTGATTGGTTGGTCCTACCTTCTCTAGTTACTTCAACCACCAATCATTTTTCGTTCTGCCCTCAGAACTTTTTTGTGTAAGTAAAACTCCCATGATCTTTTGAAGAGGCCCTTCAGTTCGGCTTCAAGGGAATCTTTCTCATTTTGGGGTTAAGATCCACCACCAACGGGAGGATGTTACTTGGACTTCCTGTTGAGCCCAGCAGGAAATGCCACAAAAGCATAGGATATGTGCTTTGAAACGATGCTCCACATCCTATTGTCCTCTTATTTTCCTCAGTCACACGTCTTGGCCGCATTTCAAAGCTGTTCAGAATCCATTCTTCTACGGCTGTTGATCGGCCATCCATTACAGTCTGCCATATAGTGAAACAGCCCAGTACTGTCCCTTGCTCTCTCTCTTATACACATCACTGAACTCATCACCACCATTCAGAGGGTGAATTCAGGCCCTCGGCTTCTGGTTGCTTCTGCTTGAAGGGGCACGGGGATTTGCTTTCACCGCATCACCGTCATATACCTTTAGAAATGCCTCAGTGAATTAATTTGAGTTTTGGTACCAGGACCATAGGTACTTACATTACAGCTCTTCACTGACTGGATTCTTTTCTCAGTGAGTCTACCAATAAAAGTGAAAGTACTATTACTCCATCCATCTACTGTAACCGCTTGTCCTATTCAGGGTCGTAGGGGGTCTGGAGCATTTGGGTGCAAGGCCGGGAACAACCCAGGATGGGGCGCCAACCCATCACAGGGCACACTCACACACCATTCATTCACACATGTGTACCTTCGGGCAATTTGGTAAGTCCAATTAACCTCAGCATGTTTTTTGGACTGTGGGGGGGAAACCGGAGTATCTGGAGGAAACCCCACGACGACATGGGGAGAACATACAAACCCCACACATGGAGCCATGGCAGAGACCAAAACGCTGGTCCCAGAGGTGTGAGGCAACAGTGATAATCACTGCCTGACTGTGCCGCTATTATTATTATTATCATTATTCCTTTCAGCCTTCGTGTCACATGTATTTAACAGGTCAGCATTTTAAATTAGATTAGATTCAACTTACTCAGACAACGAAATGCAGTAGAGTGTCTAATCTGAAAGTGCAAAATAGTACGGAACTACAACAAACAGCCGTACAGTGTATACATGTGTGGTAACTAAACAGATGTGCAGTGGTATACATGGTATATGTGCTGTGGTATAAACAAAGAGTATTGGTATCATATTAAACTGGTCATATATGTCAACTTTTCTAAATACATTACCATGACAAGAAGTGAATTACTTTATGTCAGACAGAAGGTGGTTAAAGCTTTGGATTAAGCTGCTGATTCAGGCCAAGGGAACTACCCTGTTGAAATACACGGTGAAGTATCCACCTGTCACAAAAATGTCCCACTGGGATCGATAGTTAATCTAATCGAATCTAAATGGTAAGAATCTTAAGAGGCATTAAATAAAAGTATTCGGGCAGTGGTGGCCTAATGGTTAGGGAAGTGTGCTTGTGATCGGAAGGTTGCTGGTTTGAATCCTTGACCAGCAAGGTACCGCCCCCCCCAAGTGCTAAATAATAACTGCCCCCTGTTATGTCACATATGAGTTAAACGCAGAAGACGCATTTTGTTGTTGTGTGGTGTGTCAACAATGACAGTTAATCACTTTCAGGTCAACAGAGAAATGTCATGTGAATAGCTTGGTTGGACACTGTACTCATCCATGATTTGTAATCTGTACTATTTGAAAATTTGGAATGAAAGATTCCTCCACTCTGACCCACATTGAAGAAACAACTCAGAATTACAAATATGGATTCATCAACTTATTAGCATTGTGAAAATTAAAAGCCTCCTTGTGGTCTTTCTGGTCTCCACTGGTGACATGTGCACATCTCTTAATGATGCACTGTACTAATAGAATATTGATTTTTTTACAGATGGATCTAACACAGGGCCATTTAATGGGCAAATGAATGTGTAATGGAAGGTAAATCACTGGGACACATTTGAACGGGGTCTAAATGGTATAATCACCGCTTAGACTCTGCAAATGATTTCATACAACATTAAACCAGAGTAAACGAGATCGGGGCAGGGCTGGTGGCTTTGCCATAATATAGACGCAGCGTTTTTAGTTCCAGGAAGCCAATGCGTAGCAAATACAGGAGGGGAATTCCCCCAGAGACGTAAAGCTGGATTTGTGGCCAAACACAAAGATGGAGCACTCAGTTAACACCATTCTTCTTTCCAGAGGGCTGCAGAATCATGTTATAGCAACAAACGACATGCATTTAGCTCATTATTCTGCCTGAATATTATATAAGTGAATGAAGGATGCAGCTGTGTTTCAACATCAAAGAAAGTACAGTTCCTTTTTCGTTAATTCTGAGCTTCTGTACTCTTCCTGCAGCTGAAGGTGCTTTTAGACCTGATCTCCAACCTGTTGACTGAGTCATATTCTTCAGATGACGTCTACGTCCATTCTCAGTATTCTCAGGTGTTTGCTGCAGCAGTCATGTAATATCTGGTACCAGGCATTCGAACATGATCTATGAGTCTTGTCACAATCGTTTTATTTCTATGTATTCATTCACGAAAGAGTCTCTGAAACTGACAACTGGAAAAAAACATTTAGTCGCGGGCATTTGGATAAAAAACACAATTTTTTTTTCTGACTGACCCTCTGTAGGGGTATCCTGTTGTGTGACACATTTATTGCCCCAACTCGATATCTTAATACATTTACGTTCTAACTACACTATTCGAAAATTCTCTCGAAAGCCCTCTATTCTGGCTGCAATTTCCAATCTACGCTGACCTCCGCAGCATCCACACTCCATCATTTGAAGGAACGCTGACTTCATCAGTCGTAGGTTGTTTCTCCAGTTCCCTTGGAAAAACAACAACTGCATTATTTGGAAAGTCATTTCCCGGCCCATTTTCGCAATGATCTGGTAATCTGATTTTTTTTTTTTGTGCTTCGTTTACCCAAACCCAAAGTCACATTCTCACAAAGGTCGCTACAGTGATGAAGATCATACAAGCTCACTTTTCACTGGAAACACCAAGGAAACCCACCAATGTCGGCGTGTGAATAAAGGGTAATGCTTTAGAGCAACTGCACCTTCATAATGCATTCATTACGCATTCATAGAACATTCGGTGCATTTTCATAATGCATTCATTATGCATCTATAGAACATTCAGTGCATTTTCATAATGCATTCATTATGCGTTCATAGAACATTCAGTGCCCCTTCATTATGCATTCATAGAACATTCAGTGCCCCTTCATAATGCAATCATAGAATATCCAGTGTACCTTCACAATGCATTCATAATGCATTCATAGAATATTCACTACACCTTTATAATGCTTTCATCATGCGTTCATAGAATATTCACTGCACCTTAATAATGTCTTTATAATGCATTCATAGAACATTCAGTGCACCTTCTAATGCATTCATAAAACATTCATAAGCAGCATGTAAATGTACCTTAACATCCTAACATACCTTAACAACTTTACATTAATATACATAATTAACAAACATTATATGATTAAATGATTACACTGTTTGTGATTATCATGTAATGTTTGTTATTACAGTTTTTCTCATTTTCTTTGGCAAACACCGATATCTAATGCAAAGACGCCGTTATGGATACACACCAGCCAAAGGTTCTCAGAAGAAAGGAATCCTCTCACTCCGACACACAGGCAATGTCCTCGAGGCCTTTCTGAGAATCATGCCGCTGCTTTGTTCATTAGCATAAACCCGTTTGAGCATTCTTAGCAGGCAGTGATAATCAGAGAGGGGCTTTAGTACACTCAGTCTCCTATGTATTTAGCCGACACCACTTACATGCATACAGAATGATGTTTCCATCAGTCACGCCTGGCCGGTCTCGCCCACGCCGGCTCATACTACACGGCAGTTAGCGGTCGTCGGAGTCAAACCAGGCCGAGAATGGAGGCATCAGCTGGGGCAGCAGATGCGACAGGCGCCGACGGATCGGGGTTCCACAATGCGGTGACACACTAAGAGTCCGCAGGTGAGCGCGTTGCTAGCGACTCTCTGAAGGCTGAGAAATCAGTATGCGGTGGGTAATTCTGCAACTGTCATCACACGTCAGGGTGTCCCTCAAGCACTCAGCACAGAATGTGGATCTACAGAGACCCAAAATGGCAACGTGTCACATACGGCAATACTCTCTAATGCCATCTTTCATGGTATATCGACAAATTTAAAATATATTTTGAAAGCATATTATTATTCTTTCTTAACTGACTTATAATAACAGCAGTTTTATTTTGTTTTATGCCATTTTCTTATTGGTTATTACCCAATAAGAGAAAATAGTCGTGGCATCCATTTGATCGATTTGAGAACTCTTCAATAAAATGCTAGACAATAATTAAATTCGAAATCCTGGTTGGACACACCATCAATGTAATGTGTGGATTTCCAATATGATAAAAATACAGATTGTTTCGTACAGATATGAAATACTTTCATATACTTGTTCTGCTATTTAGAAGAGTAATACATCACAGTTTTAAATGCAGAGCTGTCCACAAGGCTGCGATCCCAAGTGCACAAGAGTCAGCGTAAATCACAGTACAATCAAGAGTCTGCAGATGAATCCATTACCACTAAATCATGGGTTCATTTGAAGCCTATTAGAAAAGGTTCTGTTTGGATAATATTGTGAGGATTCAGAGAATAGATGTTTGTAGTGCGTTAAAGAAATGAAAATATACAAATATGGAATGTATAGCATGGAGCACGGAACATATGTGTGTGTGTCTGTCTGTGTGTGTATGTATGTCTGTGTGTGTGCGTGTGTGTCTGTCGTGCAGCCACAGGCTCCTGACCCCCCTCAACCCTGGATTGGACAAGCAGGTACAGAGAAAGAATGGATAATTTGGACTTTTAATAATAAGGATTTATCGCTCTGCATTAAATTATTCATGGGCAGTTTTTCCGTGCTTGTTCATCACTGATGTTCCAAAAGTTATGCATGCAAGCCACCTCTCCCCCCCGCAGTCTATGATAGCATGTCTATCATGCCTGTGTCTCTCCGGCTCTAGATTCGGCTGAGAAACCTGTGATACGGACAGCGGGATTCGGACGGTCCCTCACCTCCTTCCAGCTCACCGCCTTTGGCATTGTGGACAGAGATCTTTCAGCTGGAGTGATACTGAGCCCCCCCAAAGCCTTCTGAGAGCCAACAGGACTCAGTTACCGCCCCATCGTGAGGGTTCCCTGGCTGCCCACTGATGAAGATATCAGAGCTGGGGGCTGACAGAGTCACGCGCAGTTCAGAGGCCTGCCAGTTAAACACAAAGTTTTTTTTCGCAAACCTTCTGAACGAAAAGCCCGAAGCCTGACTACGTGCAAGCGTAGCGGGCGCCACGCGGTGCCATAGAGGTGTGGGCCACACGTTCCCCTACCTCCCGTGCATTTCCCAGATCAATTTCATACCCCACTAAGCCCAATCCCCAGTTGGCATGTTGGCACAGAGACAAATTAGTGACTGGGAGGAGAGGGGGGTCGTTAAGGACCCCACATACCTACAGATGGGGGTGGGCTCTGGACACCATCAAGTTCAAGTTACGGGGATAATGGCCCACCAGGAGCCCCGGTGGGTGGGATTACTGTGATCTGTGGCACCAAGTGGGGTGAACAAGGCTCTGTAATTGTTCACCATAATAGACTTCAATGGTTATAATGCTGTTAAATTACACACACAGTATAACTGCAATGCTCATACAAAAGACACACAGACAGACAGACGCCCTGCGGTGTGTTGGCGACTGCCCAGGGTTGGTTCCCGCCTGCTCCCATTGTTCCTGGGATAGGCTCCGGTCCCCCGTGACCCCAGTTGGGATTAAGCAGTTTCAGAAGATGGATGGATGGATGGATGGATGGATGGATGGATGGATGGATGGATAGATAGATAGATAGATAGATATTGGAGTTTCAATTCCAGGGAATATAACTCTGGCCAAAGAAATACACCTTATGAGTGATACACTGTGATAATGTCAGCCGGCTGTGAGAGGCTCCCTGAGCCTGAAAGCAATATATATACATGCACACAGACACACACACACACAGACACACACAGAGTCCTGAATCCCTTTGTGACCAGTTCATCTTTATTCCCAACATTCGTATCGTTACAGATCAGAGGTAAGTGTCAGCCTCAGCACATTTTTGCAGGAAAATGGATACAAATGCATTAAATTAACTCAAGCTTTGCCTTCTGCAATTTGAATCTGTTCCCATTGTGTTCACTTGTTTTAATTCCTCATAATTAAAGTCACCCATCGATCTGAAGGGCAGCTAACTTCAGGTAGGAGATAATAAACTTCCCAGCTGCCAGCGCCGTCATCCGTTTGACCCGGGAATTCCAATAAAAAGGCATTTTAATAATGTAAACAGCAGCTGGGGCAGAGGCAGACGAGCCCTTATTAAGTATAGCGAGATTTCGGTATCTAACGCTTAGGAAGCGTGCGGGGAGTCTGGAGAAGGTCCAGGAGGAACCACAGCAAAGCTGCTCGTCACGGGGAGAAAGCACAGCCTTCGAAAGCGGGGAGTGGAACCCCAAGCCCCAGGCGTCCAGCGACAGTGCTGCCCACAGAGCCACCCTCATGCTAAATACCTCGAGTACAAAGCCATTCACTTCCCCCCACGGTTACAAATACCTTAGCTGCCATTTCCGTTATATGCTATATCAGAGCTGTGTGTATTCTTGGAGTCCTTCAGCACAAAGGCTCATGGATATTATAGGATGGGCCCAAATGACACCCAAACTGGTCCGGTTACCAGCCCGTGACATTGACCACTACATTACCTGGGCCCTTAAAATGCATTTTTATTTTAAACCACATTCATTTGACCCTGTAGTGATGCATGTTGTCAAACCATGACAGGAAAAACCTATCAAGCATGGTCACATGATGCACATGCCTTTTACTATCACTGTGCTGTGACCAAAATCATTACTACTTGGTTGCTTAGACAATATCTTTTTCCCCCCATTGAGAAGACTTATATAATCTGACCCTTTCATAGGGCAGGACATTTTACTACAGCCATTCAAAAGACGTCAACCCTAGGGTGAACACCTAATCCATGCCGGGGGGGGGGCACAGCTGGATGGGTCTTTCAATCAAGGAAAGAAACCGGTCAATGCACAAGAACAACTGAACTATTCACCTCTCAGTTTTAAAGTAGTTTGTACGACCTGAAGTAGCTCACAGTGTTCCCCTGTCATTGATTAAGTAGTCACCCTAGCAGTTACCCATAATTCTCAGCAATGTAAACAAGCACAGATCAGACACAGTTGACCTCATATATTAAGGTCACGACCCCTGGTTGGTGCTCTAGGCATTTTGGTGTACATTTCTAAAATGGGTTACATTATAACTAATGGAAATACTTCCTTGCTGTTTCCAGCTCCTTAAGCTATAAATAATTGGCTAATTTCTGTAACGAGTCTGTGCAATTTGAGCACAGTAGCGCTGTCACGTTAGCTAACAGCCATGCAGTCAGTCTGTGTGCATTATTGTCCAATGCAGAGTCCTGGAAATGCAGATAACAGCTATAAGTGTGTTAACACAAAATTTTAATCGTAGCTTAAATATGTGTTGTTGTGAGAAAACGTGGGATTTTAAGCCATTTAATTTATTGATTTATGTGCATGACAGATTCTCAAATCATCCAAAGGCTGGGGGGGTGTCTCACCCTTTTACCCAGTTACACAACTGGAACTTTAGTCAAGAAATTGGTTGTTTTTAAATATTTACGGTTCATTTATTTAACGGGCGGGCGCTTTTATCCAAAGCAACGTATATTTTTTGCGAGAGCAGGGTAGGCCACTTAAAGGGGGATTAAAGGGCCTTGCTCAGATGACCAGTGGTGTCGTCACCCCGCCAATTTGGGGGTTTTTACCAATGACCTTCTGATCACAGGCACAGCGCCTCACCCCAAAATGATTGGTCAAAAAATGGGATTTGAACCCAAGGCTCCAGGGGAGATTGTATCCTAAATGCAGCCACTTAAACTGCTCTGCTGTCCCAACTATGGTCTGAAATCACACGGCTACTTTTTTCTTTAACCAGCAGAAAACAACTAAATGTGATAATTAAATATACAAACATGCAGGTTCTTCTCTGGCCCTGTGACCTCAGCACCTTCTGCATAGTGGCCCAGTCACGCACAGCAAATAGCTTAAACGGAGACCAACTGGAGGTTTTCTGATGTTTCTGCCTGTTAACTAAACCTCATGGTCTCAAGCAAAACCAAGGTCAGGATTAATTTGCAGCCTGACAATTCAATAGCAAGTAAACGTCTCTGGTAACAGACAGCAAGACAAGCAAGTTATCAACGTCAACACAGACGGGAGAGAAATATGATCATTTTGGAGTTTCCTTTTAACAGCTCCCCATCAGGTTTCTGCACGATGTTTTAAAATGGCTATAATGTTCAAGACATTTCTTTTAAATTGCAGACATCTCTCTCTCTTCAGCAAGAGAACTAGCCCTGAAATATCAAAAATATCAAACTAGCCATGAAGTGTTAAAATATGGTTCTGGATTATCCGAAAGTGGAAGCCCGTTTGCGGTCAAGCCCCACCCATCCCTGTGTCACATGACTCTGCTCACCAATCCTGGGTGGAGTCATTTTAAAATGTCAGCTTGAACAGCAAAACCATACAATCATTAAAGAAAACAGGCACTCATTTGGCGGAATCAAGCGAGTTTAAAAGCAGATTTACACTACAGTCCCTCCACTAACAACTTCATAGATAAAATGAGTAATGAGTGTGTATTATGCACTTACGATATAGCCTTTGTAACAAGCATATATCATCGGGTATGTAGCTTTTCTTGACAGTTAGCAGTTGTCTATATAAGCAGATTGTGGAATTATGAGGTATATAGGGTCAACTAAGCACCAGCTGAACGGCTCAATTTATGTAAGCAAAACAGAACAGGCTTGCAGTTTGGATCATTTGGAAGGAGCAAAGCAAATAACATTCTCCTTGAAGCTGGTCTTGAACGCCTGCATTAAATTTTCTTTGTGAATGTGGCTCCATAGAAATTAGATGGAGCTTGGAGAATTGTGCCAACAGGAAGCTTATGTCAAATCTGGCCATCATTGGCCCTGACGTCTGTTTTGTTTCACTTTCTGATTTGAATTGTAAAGCACTGAATCCCACTAGCCTGGGCTTGTCAATTTATTGACGTTTTCACCACTTTTAATTTCGTTCAGGTCCACTCGTCTCACCCAAACGTGAGGCGCCATCGCCCAACGTCTGCACTTTCCTGCTGTAACTTTAATCAGTAATTAAATTCTTAATTCGACCTCAAAAAACTTTTTCATCTACGTTCTACCGGGTTGCGCATAAAATAATCATGGCTTGCAGATGTTTATTTAACACTCGCTTTGCGTTTGTATTGTTTTTTTTACCATAATTTGTTATTTATTGAAGTGCCCTTAGATTACTGAACCGTTTACTGTTCAACTTTACTGTTTAAAGTTTTTCTTTCTTTTACTTTTTATTATTTACTTATAATAATGTCTTTTTATTGTTTTTTCTTAATTTATGTTCTATGTTGTTTGCGATTGTGTGCACCAATACTGCCAAGACAAATTCCTAGTATAGTACATGGAAGTGCAATTGGCCAATAAAGTGAATTCCGATTCTGATTCTAATGATACAATGTTGGCATGCATGTATCCCCACCCAATGGACAGTGTGTTACTTCTTAGTAGACAATAAAACATCCTGATTTTTTTTTCAGAGCCTTCCTATGTGGTTACATCAGACAGTGCATATCCAAGCACAGACTCTTCAGAAGGGAAACCCACGCTCTTCACTCTGTCAGCAAAGAAAGCCATACTTCAGAAAGCGTTTAATATACTTTTACGGAAAGTCTTTTGTTGTGCGCCTGCATCTTTCTATTTACTTCAGAGGGTCCAGGAACCCCAGAGGGCATGCTGAAAAATGATATACAAGGTAATCAGCATTATGTATCTGCAATAAGTATGTGATGTTTACTTCTCAAGACCTTTCTTCCTAAATTGAAACTAAATTCATGATATATCTACTCACCTTCATATAACCAAAGTAAATGAGGACTGGGCATAATCAGATGGCAAAAAACTTTTCTATTAAATGATAAGAGGAATATTTGAACAGAGAGTACATTCTAAAGTACTCCGGCGGAAAAAAAAAAAAAAAGTAGAGGCCCATAATCCAATTGCTCAGCGTTGCATCAGTTAAAACAAGCACTCAGTCTGTAGGTTCAGACTATGGGAAAATATCTGCCAGCCAGAAAAATGGATTAATCACAGTGACGTATTTTCCACATTCAAAGAAATATATTTTAGAGACGGAATGGAAAAATCAAATCCTATTGGTCATCCTCGTGGGAGTGTGTATAAAATATATATACAGCATTTATACACGTTTATGGCAGACTTCAGAAGATTGTTGTGAAAATTACTTCAGGCAATGCTAATCCAAAGGACTAGGTATTATGGGTAATTGTCATGTTCTGCTGCTTTTAATGTTTTTGTGTTTTTTTCACACACTGTATCATTTATCTACTTTCATGGAAGGGTTACTCATAGCTGGCTGAACACACCAGAACAAAGTAATCATATGCAACACCCTGATCAGAATGTAGTTCGTTTTTTGCTTAAAGATTAGACGGGTGAGCTTAGGCTGCTAGTCTTTATTATGGGCAGTGCAAACGCACTCTGAAACGAGCAAGAACCGAAAAGCGCTCAGCACCAGCAGCAGCAGCTTCCGCTCAGTCGCGCCCGTCAGATCCGAATCAGCTCTAATTTGTCCGCGTGTCTGCCTGTACAGACACGTCTTGATCTCGGAGGAGATGCGGCGAAAGATCTCGCATCCTTTCATTTTTCATTTCGCAGGGGCCGAAACGCAGCCGAACGGAAGAACCCAGAGGAACAATTTCATAACAAGCGAACTTCCAAACTCCTTTCATTTTCCCCCACACTGAGTCTGAGGATGGACTGAGGCACATGGACACGTGCATCTCTACCAAGCTAACTCTAACTCTTTCGTAGACTTCTTCCTGCCCCCTCCAAGCACACTACTGTAAATTAATTCCACAATTTTTTTATCACTGACAAAAAAAAACAGCCTGTTTCTCGGTGCGGACCATATTTCAGTGATTGTACTCGATTTCCAAAACAAATGATGCCATAACCTGTGCTCCGGAATCTTCCGTAATGATTACAGGCTTCCAAAACCACAGTTTCTCTACATACCTAATTGTTTTTGTTACGTACCTGGCTGCGGCGCATAATAATACAGTCGAAGACAGTTTGAACTAAAACGGACGTGTTTATTCACAAACCAAAAGTGCATCGATGCACCCGAAGTGGGTCATAAACAAGCCCGGTAATTTCCAAAGGATCACCAAGACAACCAAAGTGGGTCGCAAATAAACCCACTAATTCCAGTACACATATAGTAGAGACCTTCCATACGTACCTCATTCCGGGTTTATATGGATGTGATTCACGACTTACTGTTGTGGCAGTGGTAGCCTAATGCTTAGGAATGTGTGCTTGTGATTGGAAGGTTGTTGGTTTGAATCCCCAACTAGCAAGTAAAGGTATTAACCCCACGAACTGCTTGTTGGGGGTTGAATTAACTGTCCAATGCTGTGTTGCATGTGGTTTAAATGCAGAGGATACATTTTGTTGTTGTGTGTTGACAATTAATCACTCTCACCTTTAGAACGAGGGAACATATTACAAGGCAAAAGGGCAGCATGAAAAAAACAAGGAACCGTTCAAAGGTCGCCGCACTTTTGTGGGGCCTTTATGTGTCCATTTCAGAGCCGTTCCTCAGTTTCCAGCCAACCTTTAGGTACTCACTCCAGCCCTTGGACAGTCGACTCAGTCCACGAGGCCTGTTACAGGAGGCCGTCCGCAGCACAGGAGAGACCTGAGCAGAGTTTTACCCACCAGTGACATCTCAGGAGCTCACGGGCAGGTTTAATGTAGAGGATGGACAGCGGTCAAGTTTCCAGCTTTTCTTCAGCAAAATGGAAGGTGGCATCGAGATGCTTGAAGCCACAATATCTCTGTAAATCCTCCATTTTGCCCGTCCTGCTGAAGCAAACAGGAACATCATTGGTTTTTCTTTGGGGGGGGGTGATATCCTGCTATGCTTTTTTATAGAAACGAAATGCTGGAAGCATGAATCGTTAGGTGCCCTTAGGAAAAATCCAGCCCATGGAGTTAATTCTACCCCCATTCTTTTTCAAAAGCGGGGGGGGGGGATTTTTATTTTTTGGCACCATGATGGCGCAGTTTGCATCGTCAGCCCGCGCCGCGCTGTTACCGACACCCGAGGCAAGGAGACTCACGGTTCCACTTCATGCCACAATTATGACAGGACCTGTGGTTTGCCCCTGGACATTTTTCCATCCATCTGACACTAATGGGGTAGGAAAAAACAGGAGGGTAGTGGAGCACGGAGTGACTCATATCGGGGGCAAGGTCACGTTTGTGAACGGGTTGACGTTGGGCCAGCCTGGGTGTGGAGTCCAGCATGCAGCAGAAAGCATCTTTAGATGTTTAAATGGAATCAGTGCGTGCATGCCATCCATCTTTCATCCCCTTGTGCTTACATCTTCAATCATATTATTATCATCAGGGCTGGTATATTAAGCTCAAGACAAACTGCATGTCGCGCTTCATTATTTTTTACCGAACTAGCAAAAATTCAAAAGTTCAAGTCAACCGGTAAAGTTGTGTATAAGGTCTGCCTTTTTTTCCACATCCTGTCATGTGTTTCTGCCTGTCTGTCAATCTGTTTGGTCAATATCTTCTTTTTTCATGTGCCTGTCTCTTTCTATTTTGATCTAGACATTATTATGGTGATAGGTTGGGGGGGTGGATGCGGAGTGGTTTTACGTAATGCACTGAATTGCAATGGATATTAAAAATAAAATTGTCTCAAGTTCCACCCCTGATTATTACTGATTAGCAAACGCTTTTATCTAAAACAATGTACATTTTTTTTTAGAACGCAGGGTCAGGCTGTCCCAGGAATACCTGGGGGCTGGGGGGCCTTGCTCAAGGACCCGTCTGTGAGATCACCCAGCCGACCCTGCAACTTTCCGATCAGGGGCATGATGTCTGAACGTGCCGAATCCCACGCCACCCGTAAAAAATGCTGGTAGGCAGTCATCAAGATAAGACAGATCAAACAATCCCAGAGACGTTTTTTGAACATGTTCCCATCAGGTTTCCCAAATGTCAGCGCGGAGTGAGCCACCAGTGTGTATCACACTCAGATCCCACTGCCCTTTTCACACTACATGTCAAAGACTTCATTCACCTTAAAATCTAGCGTTGCATCACAGCACGCACAACAACAGCCAGAGGACACTTGCACTTTGTTGTTATGAAAGTTCAGCACAAATGTCGGCATGATGCCATTTTCCCCAGTTCGAGATGGCTGGCTCGGAGGTATGGATGTTGTTTAACAGCACCGACTTAAGGATGTTAGCTGTAAGCCACTCAATTTCCTGTGCATCTGTTTCGGTTGATAATAATGATCAAACAGCGCACTAATAGATAATAGCTAAATGGGTTTGGGGCTGTAATGGTCGGGCGTGTCTGAGCTCACAGCCGTCGTAGTTATTTCTGTCTGTTCAGGCTAATCTCAGATTGGGCGCAGACAGAGCCCGCTGTGTTTTAACTGATGATCTCTGGCTGCAGTCTGACTCGTAAAGAGAAATCCCTCGCCAGTCACCGCGAGGCGCCACGTGTTTGGGGTTCCCTGATTCGCTTCCTTTTGTGGCATGAAAGACAAGCATAACTTTTAAATAAAGATTTAAGGCGGCAGCAAACAATAAGTTCAACTACAGCATACCACAGTGCACGATTACGTGTAAGAAAACGCAGAGTGTAAGATAAATGAAAATAGAAAACAGGATCACATAAGTAATTAGACAGATAAGTAAAAGGATTTGTAATAAATGTGATGTATTGGTATGACAATGACAGTAATGTCTCTTATCTTTGTGTATTGATGATATATTTTCTGCCATGTTGTGTTCATACTTCATACATATTAATGTCTGGTCATAAACAAGTACAAACGAAACATAGAGCAATCGCACTTTTAATGAAGTATAATATATCAAGCCTTCATAAAGTTTTAAGGTGGCTCCTACTGCTGCACACATACTTAACTTGATTATAATCTGCACATAATGACCTGACAGTCAGCGTGCAATTATGAAACAGATGTTAAAGTGTTTCAGGGTGAGCTCACAAGCAAAATTTTTATGGAGATAGGCCCGGAAAATTTCATGTTCAGCAGATTCAGATATCATTCCGATAATGCTACACATAACTGTCACCTTGCAATATTTTTCATTAATAGCCCAAGAACATTGAGCAAACTAAATGTAGAAGATATTAGAACCTTTGTCTGTGACTTATACCGACGCCATAAAGAAATTCCGTTAAGTACAAATTTATTTTCTTTTCCCCTTCCTCGTAGTGTCCATCTTCTTCTGTGTCGCTGTCGCTGCGGGATTCCTGTAGATCAGGGGTGTCAAACTCCAGTCCTGGGGGGCCGGAGCCCTGTATAGCTTAGTTCTTTCCCTGTTCCACCACAAATGATTCAGCTCAACAGCTATGTGGTAATTAGCACAAGAAGTTGAACCAGGTGTGTTAAACGAGGGGAAACCCAAAAATGTGCAGGGCTCTGGCCCCCCAGGACTGGAGTCTGACACCTGTGCTGTAGATTATCTTAAGAGGTCGGTGTTCGTAATTTTGTTATTTCGTTGTACATCTCCGAGGACATGCATGACATCAATCTGGGGCCCGTGTCTTTCTGATGGTGGGCGTGGCTTATCGGATAACCCGACTCGCTGCGGGTGGGGGTTCTGCAGGGCACCGCACCTGGCTCAGTGGAACCGAATGGTTGACCCACTCGGGGGGGCGCATGGTCTCCTGCCACCGCATGCCAGCAAAATAAAACAGGCACCCCGGCACGGGAGCGGCAGCGCTGTGTGACTCTGTACAGCTTTTAGCCTTCAGCAGTTAAGCGAAGCCTAATGAAAACGCCAATGCTTTTCACCCTCCTGTCACATGTGCAGGGAGATGGGGAAACAGGGAACCAGGAAGTCACTGACCCGCCATTTTTTTCTGATGCCTTGTTTACTTTTCACTGGTTTTTACCCTGTTACGGTACAGTCTATGGGTATACAAAACAGAAATATAGTGCATAGGTTGGAAATGGGGAAAGATTAAACCTTTTACAACAAATGTCCTTTCGATGTCATTTATTTACAAATGGCAAAAATCATCAAAACTAGCAAATGTCATACATCGAAAATCCAAAAGAATGTTACGGATTGCGAATCACGAAAATGAATATCTGAGGGCAAATAAATTCACATCCACTTAACCAATGAAAATGCGGGCAGAGACGAACGATGATATGAAGTGGATCCCTGGACCTGGAGTTGAACTTCAAATGCGACGACACATGACCTACAACAGGCCGGCAATACACAAAAAGTATAAAGACCTACACACCATAACAACCCACTTATACATACAGATTAAATTTTGGGATTTCCTCCTGGGGACCTCAAAGCTCTTCACAATTATGATTCATTGATTTAACAGACGCTTTTATCCAAAGCGACGCCCAACTGACACCAGGGTGAGGCAGTTCCTAGTGGTTGGGGTTGAGGGGGCATCAGAGATGCATAATCCTGATATAATCAGGGGCCCCAGCACTTTTGTGGGGCTCCAACCTTTTTGGCAAAATCCAAAAGCTAATGCCCCCCTGCTTGGCAAATTCTATCTACCATGGGGGAGCTGTATTTCTAACAGGGGACATTTTGCAAGAATTTCTAGCCACACTCCTGACTGGGGATTGTAGGGGTTAAGGACCCAACTGTGAAATCACTGCAATAACTCTGGCATTTGCAATGACGACTATCAAGTCACTGGCGCCGTATCCTAACCTGCAGAGGCACACACCAAAGAGTATAGGGCTCCTATACATTCCCAGTGACTTTATTGATTAGTCTTTTGTAGCCCAGGATTTACGGCTTCTTGCTCTTTATGCCTGTACAATGTGTCTAGCTACGTTTTCCTTTAAGGATAATGGCTTCTCGTCACTGGCACAATGATGTTGACAGTACGTCTATGCCAGGGAAATATGTGTAAAATTTTGCATTAAAGTACTCAATGCCTCTTGAGAAGCAGGTTGTTTCAGTCCAGGACACAAGAAAATCACTCACGACCATGGCGATTTATTTACTTCAACCAAATGAGCTCCCAAGATATTTTGGTCTAATGGGGCATGGTGACCACCAAGCAGAGATACGACTAGAGCCGGTTTAAAAGTTGATGATCTTTGAAATAGTCAATAAACACTGCATTCCCAAAAGCGGAAATATGTCATGATGTGAAATAGATTTGTCCTCCTCTGACAGTCGCTTTCACTCTGATGAGGCGATATTTCTCCAAACACTGGCTTTAAAGTGCGTCAAATTTGATCAAAGGCTTTGTAGACTGGTGATCATAGGATAGTCACAATGGGTGGGAGTTTACATGCTGTTTTGACACTTTCTACACGGATTTAATTAGCTGCAAATGGATAAGTGATCATATCTATGGGCAAGAGGCAAGAGGTGAGGCAGTAAACTTACACAGTGACAATCTGCTCTACGCAGCAATATGGAAAAGAATAGTTACTCTAGGAAACACACCAGGAAAACTAGACTCAAGCTAAAAAGATTGTAACCCTTGTACAGATAAAACCATCTCAACTTTTCAGACGCAGTGGACATACTTTACATCACAATGTCATTTTACCCACATTTTCCCCACAGTGTTATTTTTCCTGTTTTTACTTAGCCGGTAATCTGGAAAATCGTTCAGTCATGTGATGGAGCACCAACGTCACCCAGCAGCCTGTGCGAGCTGTAGTTTGTTAGATTTATCGTGTACAAAGCTTGACGAGTCTTGATGTGTCAATGATGTACAACAGACGACCAAAATATTTATATAAGCCTACCTACTGAGCTAGGAGAGCTACTCAAAATGCAGTTAAATCGAACAGAAATCATCCAACATTGAACTGAATGTTTATATAGCGCCTTTCACAACAGAGTCCTCCCAAGGCGGGTGAGTGGTAATACATTACATTATTTATACAGAATAATACAAAAAAGGGGAAACAAGAAAGAAAAAAAGAAATAATGGAGGCGGTACCAAAAACTCCCAAGTAGGGAGAAAAAAAAATCTCTGGGGGTCAAAGGTCAACTGGCACCTTAGCATGTGGCATTCATAGGGACCTAGTGCGTAGCATTGATGGGGGCTTATCGCATAGCACTGATAGGGACCTAGCGCGTAGCATTGATGGGGAAGTAGCGCGTAGCATTAGGGACCTAGCGCATAGCACTGATAGGACCTAGCACATAGCATTGATAGGGAAAAAGCACGTGGCATTGATGGGGGTTTAGCACTTAGCATTGATAGGGACCAAGCACGTGGCATTGATGGGGGTTTAGCACGTAGCATTGATAGGGACCTAGCACGTAGCATTGATAGGGACCAAGCACGTGGCATTGATGGGGGTTTAGCACTTAGCATTGATAGGGACCAAGCACGTAGCATTGATAGGGACCAAGCACGTGGCATTGATGGGGGTTTAGCAGGTAGCATTGATAGGGACCTAGCACGTAGCATTGCGGCCTAGCACCTCCACAGCAGTGGACCTGGATCCCGCCCCAGCCCTGGCTAATGCCTGGGTTTCCACTGGGTTCTCTGGTTTCCTCCCATCATCCAAAAGCGGATTAGCGTCTCTAAATCACCCATAATGTGGCCTGGAATCCCATCCCAAGTGGCCCCTTCTTCATGCTCTCTGCTTCTTGGGACATACTCCAGGCGTTCTGTAGTCCTGCACTGGCTAAGCACTCATGGATACGTATTCACTGTATTTTCACCAAATTCTTTATTTCGTTAAGGCTGAGTGGCAGTATCAGTGAGAGGACCACTGAGGGGTATGAAATACCAGCGTACAGATCGATTGTAAACATAACCAAAGCAGTGCAACTAGATGATGCTCTACACACAGAGGCAGATCGCAAATTAACTGGCTACCAGCCATATTCATGTGATTTGGGTGCAACTTGCGTCATCAAAAGCTAAAGGCTGTATTTATTGTTCGCTTTTTCCAACTATTTTTGACAGGTACAATAGGTTTGAATGCTATTGTGACAGCAACATCTACTGCATAATCAACTGCATATTTTAAAGTGCAAATAATAAATAATACTAATTATAATAATCATAATAACAGCAACAAGGAACCTTACACCAGGATGACAATCCATCACATAATTATTATTATTATTACTATTACTATTATTATTAGCCACTTTCAGATATATAATTATCATGACACAGTTAATTATCATCATAATTATCATGACAGAGATTTGTTTATAAAACTTTTGAAGCCATATTTTAACTATCTTTATAATTCACAATGATAGGATGTTGCTGCCATAGTTTTACCATAAGCAAAAAGCAGGGAAGGATTGAGAGCCTTTCACTCAACAGAAATGTTCTCTGTACGCAGGGAATGTGGAGCGCATTTCCCCCTTTATGTGGGACATCAATCAGAGTCAAATTCCTAAGTCATGTTTCCATCAAAGAAGTGGATCGCTGCCTGCATGTGGCAGATGGTGCTGATGTAGTTGCCGGGAGACGGAGGGGAGGTAAAAAGGTAAGATGACACCTTACAGCCTGTGGCTTTCAAGCAGCCAACTCGCTTTTTGACACTAATGCATCGTCAACTGAGGAATTTTCATCTGTGGCGCCGTGGGTTGCTTCTGCCACAAGTGTTGGTACCTGGGACGTTAAATTTCATACCATGATAATTCCTGCTGGACAGTATGAGGCGACATTCGATGACAGTGGACTTGCTTAATAACCCAGTTCCTGGCTTGCAGTGCTGCCGTTACAAACCTGTGTTGAATTTTTTTTTGTGTTCCTGTTTTGACCTGTAGGGGGAGGATAGGATAATTCCCTCCTGTGCTGAAAAAAACGGGAACAGCTACCTAAAAAGTGTATGACCTCAATCCTGGGTAAAATGCTTAATTGCAAGGTAGTGCGTTTGAAGTCCTGGAAACACACTTTGTTGTTCGTTCGACTAATAACTGAGCTCTTTGTACATACTGAAAGTTACAGCTGTGGGCCAAATCAGCCTGACCCTCAAGGTTACCCCAAGTAAAAATGCAATAAATAAATAAAAAGTAAACTACCGAGTAAAAATGGAACTGGAAATAAATCAGCTTTTGTTGCAAACACAAATGTACTGAGGATGTCTGTGTTTGTGGGCTGTTCAGCCACGTTATCACCTGGAGGAAGAGAGTTAGGGGTGTAAGGGATTGTAGGCTGTCCTTGCAGTAGGTATCGCTACACACTGCTTTGTCACTTTAAGAGATCGTAGATGGCAGAATAGGCCAATGAATTCGTCATCCGATGCGCCAACACTGAACAATCCCGCTGCAACGTTTAATAAAGCTAAACCCATCAAAGTAATGGCAATACTGAGGTTTTAATTGTCTCTTTGCTGGCCAATTAAGTCAGTAGAACTTAATCTTCCACCACTTGTAAACTATTTTTAATTTAGCCTAACCCAATTGGCATCTTTCGGTGCTGTTTTCTCTGTTTCCCCTTTTTAACATTAGCATTCCCTTTTTTACGTTAGTGTTGTTAAGCATTTTCTAAATATAAAAATTAATAGTGATCAAAAAAAAATGCCCCCCCCCCAGTTCTGCCAATGGTTCAGGCACGTCGGCTTGTTGACATAACCGAGCTGCTAGTACAGGATAAACCATTTGGGATGAGGGGGGATACACACACTTCCTCCTCCCCATCTATTGGCCTCCTCAGTGGGAGACACCAGCTTGCCATAGCAACTTTCACCAACTGCAAATGCAGCTGGAGTATTATCAGCAATCTCACATCTTCCTGCTAAAAGTGACCAATGCATTTCAATGCCAGATTCAGCACCGGGGGGAAAACAGTTTCATTACAGCTGCTTTCGGACACCTTAGTCCGTAGAGACTTTTCCCCCCACGCTAAACACGACTGGGGAAGCAGGTGACAGAGCAGATAAAAGTCCGGACTTGTCGGCACAAGACTGTTGGGAAATCGCAGGTGTCCACCTATGTGAGGCTCTTAACCTGAGCCGCTTCACTTAATATGCAGCTGTTTAACTGGAACAAACTGCACATTAGTAAGCCATGCTCGCATCCCTTGGTACCGGCCTTTACGTAAGCATTTCCTAAGCAATCTAACCGGGTAGCAAGTCTCCAAGTCCATTAAGATGGAAGGACATTATTTATCACCAATAATGTCCTATTTTGCCTACCGTCCCGGAAAGCCTCCTTCTCAGCACCTTTATTAGATGAGAAAGGTGTAGGGTTGCATGATTCTGCGTCCACGCCAACGCTACAGACTGAGGTCATTACGCCAAGCCGCCGGTGCCCTGGGGGAGGCTGCCTTCTGATTGGCTGCCTTGTGGGGAGGGGGTTATCTCAAGGGGGTGCTTCGCTGGCAAAGCTGGGTAGATGCGTGCTTCCGCGTGGAAGGAATTTGGGGGGGTGGGTGCAGGATACTGTTTGTCCAAAAATTTCCGTCAGGCCCGTGAGTTTGCAAATGTCGTTTGGGATTACAAGTCGGGCATGGCTAGCACTGGGCAGCTGAGCCCGCAAATCAGGGGCATCGCACTTCAGGCTTGCTGGTGCCCCTTCAAAAAGAGAAAATATATTCCCAAATCAATATATAATGACATTTATTTCTTGTTGACTCAATGTTAACTTAATGCCAATGGCTGATATGATGCAAGCAGAATTAGTGAATTATGCTTCGATTATTTACAACATCTGTCAGTGCTGGCGGATTATCTATGTGTCGTTGTATTTTACTATAAATATGTGTTCATGTGTTAATGCTTGTCGTTAGAACGATTTTTCCATAGATTAATATACAGCCATGACGAAAAGGTGGCTTCATTCCTGAAACATAACATTTAAGGTTTGAAATGCACAAAATATTCAACTTTTTTAGGTTAGGGAGAGATTCATTAGAAACTCTGCTTACATGATTTTGAAAGAGTACTCATTTTTACTTGAGAGTACTCAATAATTTGTATTTGAGAGCACTCAATAATTTGTAACTAAATTCAAGTTTAAGTTGTGTAGCCATCTCTACCGATGCCATAGTCACTGAGGCACTATTTCTGTAGGGGGAGAAATGACCTGAAAATATTCATGGAGACTGACTTGAAATGGAGGGGGGGGCGGTCTGAAAGCAGATGGAGAAGGGAGGCTTGGTATGCAGGTGCCAGGTAAGAGAAAGGTCTCCCAATGGGGCACCTGTCACATGTCCGCAAGCCTTTACTTCTCCATTCCCCTCAGATAAGCATGGTAGCCCGGCTCGGTCAACGCGTCCCCGGGAACGGGAGAGGAAGTACGCTGACGCAAAGTCAAAAGGAGGAGCATCACACGTGCATATTTGTTTTTTTGTTTAAATTCCTTAAAGTAGTTCACGTATGGGGCTGTTAATTTGTCATTTGCGACAGAGTTATTAATCACGGGTGGAGGCGTGCAAGAGTCCCGTGGGGCGGCCCGGCAGGTGGGGCATCCTAGGAGATGCTAATGCCCCACACCCCGAGGGCATGGGGAGGGAAACGGCACTCCTCGCATCCTCTCCATCACTGGCCTTCATGTTCCACATCCCTACGAACCTGCTGCTGTCAGTGTTCCCGTTTTCACCATTTTTACCGCCCCCCCCCCTGTAATGTTGGGGGTGGGTGGGGGTTTGGGGTCCATGACTCTCAGTACCCGGTAGAGTCCTTCAGGATGAAGTGGGCCCTGCAAA
>JAODKC010000051.1:3735781-3752790 GCA_026777985.1 Mormyrops attenuatus | reverse complement strand
GGCACAGTCATGCTGGAACAGAAAAGGGCCTTCCCCAAACTGCTCCCACAAAGTTGGAAGCATAGAATTGTCCAAAATGTCTGGGTATGCTGAAGCATTAAGAGATCCCTTCACTGGAACTAAGGGGTCTAGCCCAACCCCTGAAAAACAACCCCATACCATCCATTACCCCTCCTCCACCAAACTGCGGCTCACATTATTTTCAATAAAAAATCGTCAGTTCGCATTATGACTTGGGTACGGCTTGGTTCTCGATGGCAGTGGAAAAGCGCCATAATTTTTTCGGCCCCCAATCAGACAGTAACCTGTTACTAACCTAGTCATCAAAACATTGCTCAATATGATATTGTTTAATAATTTTGTGTAATTATTCTTATTTATCAATTAAATATCTGAATATATAATATTTCTTCATGACTTTGTCTGGCAGCCCTTGCGCCATTTGGGCCCTAGGCAGCTGCCTGGGTTTGCTATACCCGGATCCGGCCCCTGAGGGCCCCCTTTCATCCAGGAGTTCGTCGGCTGATCTGTATGTGATCAGTAGAGTGTTCCACAGACAGCTGATCCTGACACGGTAGGGTATGGAAATCCAGTGGCATGGGACCACCCTACGCAACTGTGGTAACCTCACGCATTCGCTGGTCAATCTCATGCCTCATTCAGATTCCTTGTTTACTGTTCAATCATTTAATGACAGCAGGTAGCATAATTAGGATCAAGTGCAATACAACAAAGGGGCGCATTTCCACTGGCGTACGGGAACCGAGCCTAACCTTCATACAGTGAAGAGAGACTAGTTAGGGTGCAGTTCCAGCTGAATTTGGTTTTTCACTTGCGAAGGGTCATCTCAGGGTTTCCAGAGCGACAGTAACACAAAACCAAAGAGATGCTCATTTAATGTTCACACGGTGTACATCGCGATGTACTGTGTGCTAATTTCCGCTAATACGTCTGGTAGAATCGCTGTGTTACGCTACAGGAATAAGCATTCGCTTCAGTAAATTTGCTTTAGGAATATTAGGATTTAGGATATTTAGGATTTTACTAATATTTAGGATATTACTAATAATGAATAATACATCGAATTTGCCCTCTTTTCTTTCAGATAATCCATGCATATCAATGCAGCTCACCAGTATCTCAGTGCGTTTCAACCAAACAGATGGTAGCTGATGTGACCAGCTCAGTTCGGACCCGCTTTTGGCCCTGCTAGTAGGGTGCGGCTCGGGTACGGCTCGGGTGCGGCTCGGGTACGGCTCCGGTGCCCCGGGTACGGCTCCGGTGCGACTCGGGTACGGCTCCGGTGCGGCCCGGGTACGGCTCGGATAATTTACAGTGCAAAGTTGTGAGTTCTCAGTAAGACTCAGTAAAACTACCAAAAGTAACTTTTTTAATTAAAGGCATCGGCTGAGCAATTCGATGCAAATGGCCCTTAAAGATTTTTCTCTCCTTTATCAGCTGTACTTACAGCACCAAGGTAATTAAGACGTAACACAGATGTAATGTCTCACATGTTCACCGACAGGGCACCTCACTCTGTGCTCTGATAAAGTTCACAGGAATTAATTTTCTCTTTTTATTAGCCGATTAGCAATGCAACATGTGTACCTAATTTTATTTCTCATTATTTATAAAATTTACAACGAATAGGAAAATTGAATTTTGCTCAATGGGTTTCCATATCTAGTGTGCGCAGGTATCCTGCAAACAGAGCAACTGGTTATTATTTTCTGATAAGATCAGGGCTGTTGTGGTTCTCTTGATGAGCTTTAATTATGATTAATATAACATGGTTATGTGCAGCGATTCCTATCTTCTTCTGGTGGAATTTAAGCCTCCGTTATTTGTAGGAATTAAGAATGGATTCCTGGGTGGCTGACCTTTCTGATTCCGTGTACGTGAATTTGTGTGTGTGTGTGTGTGTGTGTGTGTGTGTGTGTGCATGGTCGGAACCGGTACAGGGTGGTGACAAAGCCACGGTACACCCACAATCCCAGGGGGTTTCCAAGAAGGGAAAAAAAGCGTTACCAGAATACTTCGCTTGTCCAATGCTGCCCCCTGCTGACAGCTCGGGAGAAACCGCACACCCACCCTGCCGGCCCGACAGCGGCCTGACAAATCCCGTTACACAGTCCCCGAAAGATGTTTGCAAATAAACGCAGGCCGAGAAGGCATGAATTACTGTCCTGTTGAAGGAACCGCCCTGTGTTGGGGCCAGACCGAATCTGTCAGAAATTTTGTATGTTTTTCTGACAGACTGAGAAGCGTCTCATCTTCCAAACAGCTTTTCCCAAATACCTGCCCGGTTTATAATGCAGTGAAATAGCAAAACATTTCTTTTAACATTTATCTTTCACTAGTTCTTGTGGAATTGCTTTGCTTCACCTTCAGAGGGTCTCTCTCTCTCTCTCTCTCTCTCTCTTTCCCTATTCCCTCCTGCTCTCTGGCCTTTTAAATTTGCAAGCCCTGAATGTCACTTGTTGTTGTCTGTAAGGGAAGCGGGATGTCGGGAGAATCCGAATGTCTTTCAGCTCCATGGTAAGTGCTGCATTGCTGCAAAACTGCAAACAAGGTGGGGTTAGGAGGTGGTGGGCGGGGAGAGGGGGTGGGCGCAACAGCTCCGACTGTTGCTAGGAAACACTTGTGGCATCTTGCTGCTCCCTTACTCGCACTGAACACAGCAGCGCAGAGCTGCATAAGAAAGTGGAAGAGAAATGAAATGTCATCAGATTCTCGTGGGACTCCTGGAAATGTGCACGCACCCATTTAAGGGCAAACGGGCAGAGTCAACACACCCATTTTACCAAAAGGGAGAGATAATATTTCTTTTTCTATGTGAAAGCTCCAACTCTGTCCTTTTTTCATACACATATCTAAGTCCTTGCGCTACGGTTCATCAGTTCAGCAAACATAATCCCTGTAAAAGATGTTGTTTTATCTAAGCTGAAAGCTGAAAATGATGTCTGTCTTTGCCTCCAGACTCGCTCGCACATTAAAATTCATAGAGCGCCGCATTACCAACCAGTGCCCCGACTTTCCATCCAAACTCCAGGGATTCTGGGAGAAAAAAGCTGCACTGTATCCCTGTCAGTTATTCTGTTCCCAAACTGCAGGCCAGACCCCTGCAAATGGGATTTGTCAATCCGCGAGGCAGTAACTGATACGATAGCGGCATCTGGCTTCTGTTCCTTCTGTCTGCCCGTCGCCGTCCTTGCGGTCCGCGGTACACGAAATCGTGCGGACTTAGCCAGCGCCGACGTGAACGGGCTCTGAAGCGTGACAGACTAGCACTCCATGGTTACCTGAGTGAGAAAACATGGTCTGATGGTGACACTTTTGGGTCACGGTAGGTTATTATTAGCGACAGTTGAGTGGTGAGCGATGCCGATTGGCAATCTTTAAAGGTCAACGTAAAATGACAAAGCTCAACTCATGCACCACAATCATGGAACTAACGCACAGTCATTAGATCCGGCAAACAACACCTAGACTGCTGAACGGCTTTGCTTTATTCATTATGATGCTGCTGGATTCACGCTGTTGTCCAATAAAAACAATAACCTCCAATACAAGAGTCCGATAAAATCCTAAGTCCCGAGGGAAAGGCAGGTTTTGTCTTCAGGACGGTGGATGTGCGATGCCCTGTGATTACGGTCAATAACGAGCAAACAGGCTGACATGGTCTGAGAGGAGACAGCCTGCCTCACGCCTGGTTACAAATGTGACAAAAGGGACACACAGACACTCATCAATTGTCCTTATTGTCCTGTTTTCCTGAGGGTTAGGGTTGCTATTGGAGTTATACAATACAGACACATCTCTACTTATGAATGGCCATTCATAACTCGAAATGTTACGCAAGTACAAAGAACTAGGATGCTGGGAGTACGCACGCTATGCTGCTGCGCGGTGGGAGTAGCGGCCAGAAGTCGTACTGGGCCGAATTGCCGTGCAGAAAAAATTATTGATGTTGCGGACAGGAAACGGGAGCCCAACAAACACAATTTGGACTTACAGTCCTCTTCGTTCATATGTCTGAAAGTTCGTAAGTTGAAAGTTCGTAAGTAGAGGAGCGTCTGTACTTACTTTATGACACTCCTTAGAATGTATGTGCCCTTACAGTGCAGTGGCGCTTAAAACATAACTTCCCTTATAATAGAATACTATGTATTATACTATGTATAATAGAATAGTATGTAAGTCTTTATAGTTCAGCGATTCTTACGGTATGATTCTCATTACAAAGCATCTATACCATTCTTTTTCAGCTCCATTTCACCGTTCAGCTTGATTTCAGTTTATCATACATTATTTCACAGTAATCATATTTCTGACGTATCATGTTTCAGTTACACTTAAACAAGAGTACAAGTGTGTGAAGAACCAGAATTTCTGGATTTATTTTATTTTTTGTGGCCTTTGAAAAGAAGCCTTTCAGTAGAAAACCCTGGATATTTGTCTTGAAACGCCAATATCAATATTGACTCAGGAGAAAGATCCAGCGGGCCGGGGGGGGGGGGGGCCCATTCAGGCCGGATCGGACCTGGATCCCAACAGCCGGACCATTGTGCTTCTCCTCAAGCATCTCTGACTAGGCGCTCCTGTCCGGTAAGCAAGCCGTTTCGTTTCACGGCGGCTTCGAAATCGCGGACCGACTGACAGCTCTGTAAGGCCTTACAACACTCCCAGTCTATCAGCACACAAATATCTTCTCAGAAATTCTGACATAAAAGCGAGTATTATAAGTATTATTACTGCATCATTTTCTAATGCCTATTTGCACGGACATTCCTACCTGTAAGTCAATTTGTATAGTTGCTGAACATATTTATTTAGAATTTCCGCTGCTATTCTCATTTGCATCTTGTGTACACAGCTTTTTTGGAATAATATCTGCACTGTTTAAGTTTAGCAGTTTTAATACTTTCCACACCCAGGTTGATGTGATTCACATTCCTGTCTGTCTGTCCGTTTCTGTCGCACTGATCATTTCATCGGCACAAGAATTTCCCTCCAGATTAATAAAGTTCTTTCTTGCCGTTTTTCTCTCTTTCCTTCTTCCCGGTTGATGGGTAAGCTGCAGGTTGTGATCTTCTGACAGGCAGAATGTCCCTGAAGTTGATTCTAATTTTTATGATTTTAGCCTCCGGTAAGTAAATGTGTCATAGCCAACATTACCATTGTAGGCTTTGTGAATATGCTTATAGTTAAATACTAGATTTACAATGTATGAATGCATTTAGTAATATAAACTGGTTGTAGTTACAAGTGTGGAAAACTGTATGTAGAATATATTTACATGGTTATTAGCAGAGGTGGATAGTTCAGGTCCAGAGAGTACAAATCCAGACCAAGACTTTGTTTCAACCAACCAGTTGAGTATAAAGAGTCACAGTCACAGAGTACTCAACTGGTTGGTTGAAACAAAATCTTGGTCTGGACTTTTACTCTCTGGAGCTTAACTCTCCACCTCTGGTTATTCATTTCTGACCCTTTGCCTATGATTGTAAGTCTGTAAAAAATTTTGAGCAGTAGATGCATGGTAAGTACCCCCCTAACAAATTAGAAAATTAACTCTGGTTTTATTTTTTAAATATCCTGACTTTGCTTTCAGTTGGAAAAAAGACTTGCAAGAATGGAATAGCTACCATTATTACAACATAGAAAGGAGGGCCTGTGCTGTTGTGTCTACAGAATTTGCTCAGATTAGACATGCTAAGATAACTTATTAGGAACAATTCATCCTAATTTTTCGGTCGTCATGGTAATGTGGGTGCCAGGAATAGCCACTGACCGTGAGACGCGATTAATCCACAGCGATGCGCAGCTCATTTCAATTATGGCTACCAGCTCCGGGTGAAAGGCACCGTGATTGAAATTCACGAGCCGTACGCGGCGGTAATGTAGTTAATGAAAATCAAACATGACATTATTTTAGGCTGGACGTGAACAACCGATCCAAAGCTTATCTACACTGAAGAGCATGTATGCCCATCTAATTCACACATCCCTCCATCCATATCACTTATCCAGTACAAGGTCAGGACAGGAACATGTTTAGATAATTACAATTCGCCTCATTATTTCAATGGGGTAAATACATCTTCACTTTGCCTACTTTGACGACATTGAGAGGTGAGACCTTTGATCTTTCTCTAGCTTTAGGTGTTGCTCTTGAGAGCGAGAGGAAAGACGGCAGTGAACCGAGGAGGTCCCGAAAGGGCAAAGAAGATGAGAAGGTTGGGAAAGAGGTGACCAGGAGCACCAATAGCTCCAAGCCGAACCCGGGTGGCAGTGGGACACCATCCAGGCAGAGTGGGTGGAAGTCTGACGTGGCCTGCACCAGTATTGGAGGAATTTGCCAACTCAGTAGGAACATCTGCCAGGGGAGATACCTGAGAAACAAGTGTGCTGGTCCCAAGGTGCGGCGGTGCTGTCTGCCAGGTGACGACCTTAAGAGTTCTCTTTGTTGTTCTGTTTTATTGGATCGGAACAGACTGCACCATTTGCATGTGTCTAGATGTCAGTTCTCCCCATTTAGCTCTGCAGCAAAGAGCCTGAGGAGCAGGGGTGGAAATTTCAGGTTCAGAAAGTACAAATCCAGATCCGACCAGACCAATTTCAACCAGCCAATTAAGTATAAAGAGTCACAGTCACAGAGTACTCAAGTGATTGGTCGAAAGAAAATGGATTTTTACTTTCTGGACCAGAAATTTCCACCTCTGCTCTGGAATCAATTTGCATACATGGGCAGGGTAATCGGCTCTTCGATGTGCCCCCCCCAGGTCCTGGTGCCTGGCATCCCCTGTGTGCCAGTCACCATCAGAACAGAATAAGGGGCTGTGACAGGTTCGGCTGTGGAGCTTTCAACTCTGAGAGGTAACCTCCATATACATGCTGCCCCCTTGTGGGGTGGAGGTCCAAGTTTATATATTTGTCTAGTTAAAAAAAGTGCCCCTTTCATGAGTTTCTAAGTTCCTATTGGCAAAATGTACCTAGGGGACCCCTCCAAGGTCAGCAAAATTTATCCTCACTGCCCTCGACCCCTTCCACTTTCGAGCACCTGTCCCTCAAAAAGTCTGTGCCCAACATTGCTAATTAGTGATTTATTTTTATATGATTTTGATGGGAACGAAACCCTTTTGCCCCTAAAAAGCACTGTTCACGTGAACTGAGTTGAGTTCACAGAGCTGTGTAAAACCCAAGTCCTGGGCATTCTGTCTAAGGATGACTTTATGTTTACAAAAAGCACCAGTACTAATATCTGCCTGATTTCCATGAGAACATACACCATCAGTCAAAAGCGTTTGCACACCACAGGTTTTTACCATTTTTCCATTTATTTCACAAACTGCGGATTTTTTAATCTTGTTAAGCATTGGAAAGTTGAGTGAACAATTATAAATGAAAATATAAGTGAAATAAAATAAGTTTCCTTTATAACATGGAAAGAGTATGTAACAGTGCATGTCTGACACCGTATTAACAGGCTGCGTGGTGATGGCAGTCAGATTCTAGGCTGTCCTTTAACTTTAAATGCACTAGTTACCTGTTTCATCCCATGAAACAGAGCTGTATTTAATGTCCCTTGTAGAAAGAACGGCTCAAATTTTCTCTGCTGTTATACCTGCTAGAGGAGGTTACTTCGATGAATCAAAGACAACATTTTCTTGCTAATAAAGGTACTCAAATGGTGAACATACTGTAAATGTATTTGTTAGCAAAGAATATTGAGTGTATTTTTAGTAAATGTTAAGTGAGCACCATACAGATGTAGAAAATCTCAGTGTGTGCAAAAGCTTTTGACTGGTAGTGTACAGGGAGACAGAATGGAGTATCTGAGATAAGCAGGGAGGCCGGAACATTCTTCCAGGGAGAGGTATGCCTGTCTGTGTCCAGCACACCAGCCGAAATTGCATTCCCCCCTTTCACAGGGCTGGGAGCACCCACAAAGCCGTGGACGTGGTGTGTGACGACTACACCGCCATCAATGCCCCCTTCTCTGGCACCCTGGGGGGACCAGTCAGCCGCAAGCAGGAAGATGCCATCCACTATGATGGCGTTAAGCTCTATAATTCAGGTCGGAGCTGTGAATTCATGTGCAAAACGTCTGTGATTTGTTTATTGAGCTGTACAGAACAGAGCCTTTGCGTTCTTACACTCGCAGTAGTACTTAATACATTGTGGGATGTATCTGTTACATAAAAATGTCGACTTCACAGCTGTATTCATAGTATTGCCTCTCTATCATTGCTGAATTGGCACTGGGTGGCGTGTAAAGGGATTAATGTAAACGGACAGGGGAGCATCAAGGTTAGGATGAGCTATGCCAACCACATGTGGACCGTTTGAGCTCAGAAAACAAACTGAAGCCAGGCAATTATCAGCTAGGGCTGTCATTGAGATCATGATCTGGACATTAGCCTCTGTTAGCCTCTGATGTGGACACACATGAATAAGACGGCGTTTGAGCAGAACTTTGAGCAGAACTTTGATTGTGAACCTTTCAGACACCAACAAGGACCATATGTGGGATCAATAAGCTCAATCTCTGTCTAGGCTCTGCTAGGGAACCAACAAAAAAATGTTCAAAGTTTGAGGTGCCTTGCTGAAGCCAAGGGTGTCACACCTAAATAAAAAATGCCTTTCCCTTAATGAATAGAGATGGAACAAAAACAAAGATACAACAGTAGTTATTTACAGTTTTGGCAAAAGTTTTAATGACTGTTTAAATGTGTTGTGGAAAAGTCTTATTAAAACAAATGTTTCTTGTTTGTAGATAGATGTGGCTGTAGGAGGCTTTGAACTTTGGCATTGCCCTAATTCCACATTCTTATCCACCCCAGGGATTGTATATCGGACTCTTTGTTCTCTTATCAGTGTTTTAATGTTCCCTGAAAGCCAAAATATTAGCATATTTCATGTTTTCGTCCCTTTGTCATTGTGTCATGTGACTTTTGGTAGGCTAGTGTATAGCTCTACACTTAAAAATACAAAACAAATTTAACATAAAGTACAAACATTCAGGGTGTTTATCAGTATGCAGACTTGACCATTCTTGTCTCGTGTACCTGTTTGACATCATCTCCCATTGCCAAAGATCAGTTCCAATTCTCAAGAACAGTAGTGCGGAGGATGGTAAGAATCCCTGGATCTCATTCTTGCCCAACCCCAAATATCGAGGATACATCGGTTGCATGCTTGCCAACAATAATCCCATGATTCAATGCACCCCAAGTTTAGTCTTGGGAGGGAAGTCAGCAAGAACGCTCTTGCCAAGAACACAGATATGTTCTTTGTGTTCTTGGTATTGATAATCACCCTCAGTCTTATGTTCATGACATTAACAAATGATTTAAACCATTTCAAATGATCAGAGATTCAACGTGCCATAAACCACCATAAATACAACTTGTCGCTAACATACTGATGAACAACTATAGGTATGTTCTTCCCTGTTTTTTCCTTTGCTAAAGAGTCCTGTGTGAAGATCTTCAACATCCGGCCGTACCGTTTCGTGGGCCCCATCTCCAAGGGGGAAGGCATGGGCTATCTACTGCCCCTTCAGGAGCGCTTCTCTGGAATCACCTCCCACCTGGAGCTGCAGATGTGTGACCATTCAAACCCTACACCCTTCATATAGGCCCCTCCCTCACAGCAGTGCCCTTACGTTTAGCTGAGAATCACTGCTGGCTCTCACATATCAGCTATGTCCACCTCCAACTCCATTCCAAGCTACATCAAAGCTTCCTGGAGCCAGTCGGGGCTGTAAAATCCAGCCTGAAATTATGGCGCTAGATCACAATGTTCGGAATTGCGGCGCTGTACCACAAGGTGGTGACAGTCAGCAAATTATAAAGCTGGCTTTCTTTGTTACCTTGAACGATGTACCGCACACAGGAGTGTTCGACGAACATGTGTTTCCTGTGTATCTGATTACTGATTTGTCTTTAGCAGAACTAAACAAAATTAACTAATACATCTTACTTTCTATACTTCACATTATTTTTTTCCTTTTACCCTTTATGCTCTGACTCATTGAAACTAAAATTATTGTCATGAAGACTATTCTGCTTCTCGACCCATTAATCTGGCAACCTACTGTGTTAAATAAACAATGTTAACCGTTATGTGTACACTAGTAACCATCTATAAATCTTCCAATGTCTGGACAGGGTTGCGAATGGGCCTGACGCCGATGCCACGTATTGGGCATAACGCAGAGGCAGACCCTGGATGGGACGTCAGTTAAAGCAGTAGCAATATTAAGCAATAGAAACTTCCAGTAAACAGTTTTACGTTACCGTAGCATCTGTAAAACTAAATAAAAACTGATGCATATTTGTTGCGTGTTGTACTGTCTTGTTGCTGTTATGCAATTCTTTCTGTATTTAATAAAGACACTTGAAATTTGCCAGAGATTTAAGTTTGAACACCTTGGAGTAATTTTTGTTTTGACTCGCAGTTAATCTGTGATTGAAATTCCTGCAACATTTAATAAATGTATACAATAATTAAAAATACAAATAAAAAGAAGCATTTGAAATGTGGGTGGTCTTTTATATGTTAGCATGCGGAAAATCCACATTATTTAATTTAGAATAAAAGCGACGGATTAGTAATTAAATAATTCAGCTTTTTGTGCATCGGAAGTGAGTCCAACAGGAAAACAAACATTATGAAAATACCAATGAATAACCGTTACAAGCATGTTCAATCATTTGCATTTAATTCATCAGAACAAAATACACCTTCTTGTTGTTTTACAAAGGGCCTCTTTCCAAATACCTTTATGACATAATTCCTTTTGTGTACCATTCACTTAAAAGGGGGGTGATGTAATGAATGCTGATAGTTTACCACTCCTCCAGAAAATAATGGGTTGTTCCATGTATGTTATAAATTGTTAATGGCGAATAAACACGGAGTTATAAAACACTTTTGTCGCCTCTAGCGTATTTCCTTAACAATAAGAACAATAGTTTTTTTTTGCACTGGATTTTAATGCACTGTACCAGTTTTGCCAACAGGAGCAAATTCGTTAAAAGGACGTTGGTCTACTGCATTATGAATGTGATGCTGGTTTGCTTACAGTCTGGGGGTGAGATAATGGAAGGAGTGTACATTTACTCTGTCAGGTGAATTATCTCAAAACATCCCAAAATCCCGTTAAGGATTAGTTACCTGGAAGCATCCAGTGCACTAAATGCAGTGATTCCAGTTTCTAATCAAAAATAATATATTGACAGCACTCCACCCTTCTGGAAATTTCTGTATGATAGAAGTGATATAAAACCACTGACTGGGATAACACTGACGCGAAGAAACTCATCAAGATAATTAATCACAATTTTAAATCAATGTGTTGAGTTTTTTGTTAATTTCATGCAGGGGTGGGCAGTTTTGTCCAGAAAGGGCTGTTGGGTATGCGGGTTTTCACTGCAATTCCCTAATTAGATTAATAATTAGAGGTATGATTAGCTGAAGAGTCCTCACACCTCGGTTTGAAGAGCTGACCTAAAGGTTATCCCAAACACCTGCATATACACCGGCCCTTTGCGGATAAGATTGGCCACCCCTGGGGTAAAGGATTGGCTCACAAAAATGTTCTGAGCACAGAAATAAAAATGATTGGTTCAAAGAGATAACCAATCAGATTTTAGAGTAGCTGGGTCCAAGCGACTAGAGGAGGTGGGAATAACCAATCACATGTTTTGTTCCCACCTCCTCTACAATCTGGTTATCTCTTTGAACCAATCATTTTTCATTCTGCCCTCAGAACATTTCTGAGGATTGCTGAGCTGGTGAACCCAGCCAGACTGTAATTTTCACGTATTAGATAAGAAAACAGGAGCGGCAGTGTCTGATCAGATATAGAATACACTGGTGATTTAATCCGGCCAGAGGCTATTTGTGAGCGTTACAGCTGATGGGCAGTATGTCATGCAGAAAAACAAATGGTGGAAGCAGAGCAAACAGATCAGCCATTACCACAAGAGGGCCACCCCCTCACTCTTAGTTTGACTGTTACCATGCAGGTCCTCAGAATGGTGCAGAACTGAACCGTGCATCACCATTTTGTGACTGTGGGCCACGTGAAATCAGCATCATCGTGCAAACTGCATAGTTCGTTCGTGGCTCTGATGGGCTGATATGCTTGTCGACAAAGTTACTCAAGTTTGAAGCGTCACTGGCTGGTCAGCTGGAAACATCCTGAATGAACGACAGTCTACCACAGGGTTGATACTGGACAACATATATTGTGGGCATTCTAGCCTAACCACATGCTTTTGGAATGTAGGATGAGATCTAAGTACCTGGAGGAAACCTAATCGAGCTTAATGAATATCAAATGCTGAGATTCTAAAATCTGGCACCCCCTATCGGCGTTTTAAGGGAAAAAAATAGTTGATCGCACATAACAAAAACACAAGATAAAATTTAATCATTACGTGTCCAAATTAAAAATAGACTTGACTTCCAGGTTAAAGTGCGACGCATTTCTCGATTGTTGACTTCTGGCTGAATTCGCCGTGCTCCGGCTGCCGCAGTACTTTTCCTTTAAGACTTCGCGGGGATGTGTTTGGAATCGAAGCCGTCCCGAAATCAGATTTGGAGTCGGTGAGCTGGGATAGGCTGGGAGTTCGGTTCAGGGCAGGCCGATCCACGTACTGCAAGACCGACCTCGGCCGAGGAGAAGAGAAGGAGAAAGAAAAAGGGGGATTCATGTCCGACGCAGAACTCGGGGCGTGCGCGCGTGCTATCGGGACCATTTCGGGACCATTTCGGGACAGCCACTCCGCCGGTACCGATCCAGCCAAGGTCGGACACACGATTGATGACACAGGGGCTGCATGTGCAAAGTTTTGGCAATCGGGCGTGATCTGCGCGAAGCTGGACTCTGGTTTTTAAGGCAGCGAAAGCCCTGAAGGATTGCACCATGCCCAGGCGGACCGTGAAAGAAGTTACAGTCCAGGATGTCCAAAAGAGACGAACTCCCAACAAGCACTATGTAAGTTTTACTTTTTGGTCATGGTAATTAATTAATTAGACCCCAGATGTGTGATCGGCGTCCCTTTTTAACTTATTGTTGCGGGTTACTCATGTTCTCGCACTTTCGGATTTGAGCGAAAATGAATGCAATCCATAAAGTTAATGGTATAAAAACAAACAAAATGGTAATATTAACAACGTAGGCGACGCTTAAAAGGTGTATGAACTGCGGGCACAAGTCCAATGTAAGACGGGAAATAAAGCGATAAAGACGCCGGCGCGCTGTGACACCGCAGAAACAAAGGAAGGCTTAATGTAATAAACGGGATGTTGATTATATAATAAACGGAGCCATGCACTGGTTTTGCTGGCGTGCCTGGGGGCGGCTGTTGCCCTAACATGGTGGGGTAGCGTTTTAAGGCGTCCATTATCTGGTATCAGGAGGGGCAGGGGGGGTAGATGGCGATTTGCTTTGGGCCACATGTGAGTCAACATCTGCAGGGCAAAGCGCACATGAGGCGTTTTATTCTATTTTTCCGGTTTTTGACTTAGTTTTGAAGCTGCAGGAGTATTTTGCCTTTGTCATGCAGTGGTTTGGTAGGCAAACAACATGACAAAACAGCCCGGACGTTTGTGAAAAGGACTCAGCAAACATAAATCGGCATTTTTGCTGGATTTATTAGAATTTATCAAAAAAATAAATAAATCATCAATCATAATCTAGATTTTAAGATAAAATAAGATGTAATAGTGGACCCCGAGCTGGCCATTTCGGCTCGGTACAGTCTAATAAATCTGTAATTTCAAACAGGATAAATTACTTCTAGTTCGGAAAACTAGGTACAGTACTGTCGTGCTGGTTCATGTTATGGTAGGACAGTATAGTGTGGGGGGAAAACAGCTTTTAAGCTAATAAAGAAATGGTCATTTATTACGAACTGAACTGTTATAGGAGATATGGAATAATGACCAAACTGTTATATCTGGAAACACAATTGCAGGGATCGTACCATGCCTGTAAACCTGCACGTATTAGCATATGTTAAATGTATTACACTCAGCGATATGGTATCGTAAGATGAGTCTCTGTTTAATGCCTATCCATTAATGTATCAAGTAAGTCGTGCTGAATTTTTGTTTTATTTTATTTATGGTATTTTATTTTATGGCTAGTGGGCGACCTGCTCTCCTTGGTTAACAGTGCCGTGTATTTTTTGAAACTTTTGAAGTTTTTTTTTATCAACACTTCTCACAAACCTCTTTTATGACGCTACGTTTGGCGGTACATTTTTATTGTATATTTATAATGTTACTTTTTACGTCTTTTTTGCCTTCACTATTTTTATTATGGCAGTTGACCACCTTGATTTCACAGCAGGTTATAATCTGACTCTATGCCTAGCATTTGATAAATAGCACTCTTGAATCCTTGGATGCAGTGCGCCTTGACGTCTAACCATGTTGTCTCAGGATGGAGAATTCATTTCCGGCTGGCTAGGGTGGTGGTCTACATGGAAGTATAGTCTTTCTATTTCAGCTGAAAACTTTATTCGAGTTAGTTTCTTCATTTCTCCAATGAGTTTTGATATTGAAAGCTTTCTAGGCAAGAGAAGGATGTCTTGCATTGTAGTATCGGCATAATCCCAAGGCAGGCCAATGTGTTCAACTTGGAGACACCCCCTACCCATCCCAAAAAAAATCCCTGGATGACCTTAATGCCCCCTTCAGCACCGTCCGCCCGGAGCTGGCCGTGATCGGAGACTCAGAACCTAATAGGAGCTCGCGGCCAGACGCGATCCGCATGCAGTTTCCCATCGTCCCCTTTTTCATCCTCTTCCCTTCTCGGAGAAATCGACTGTTGCGTTTGTCCTACGGCCAGTGGTGCCTTATTCTTTTTTCCAGGGTTGATGAGTTGCTCTCTTTCTGGGTCACTGGTGGCTGAAGTTCAGGCAATTGGAAAAGTAGGTATAGAGTGAGCTGTGAAATTCAGGGTGGCCTTCAGGATGATAGTCAGTGGCTGTGGGGAACTTCATCGTCGCTGGCAACTGTGTGAGCTTCCCTGCTCCATTCGTAGCTCTATGGAAGGACGTCCTCTCCGGTGTCAGAGCATCTCAAAGAAAAGCTGTTAATACTGTTGTACAGTGAGGCAGCCTGCCCATCGATACATCAATATTGTGTTTAAATTATTGTGGCAAACAATGAATTGTTTATATTTTACAGCAATTCTACACTGTCGGAAAAAAGGGCACAGCCCTGCTACAGTTTTGTAACCCCTGGTACAAACATTAACATTAATGTACCCCCAATGGTACAAAAATGTTCCTCAGAGTCCATTTCTGTACCTTAAAAGGTACATTTATCTACAGCTAGGCTAAAACCGGCAGACCCTTGAGGGTACAGCCCCAGTGACACGTAATTGTACCCTCAAAGGTACAAATTGGTACTTTTTTTCTGACAGTATTTGAAAACGTGTTTTCGATATAATTCAATTCGGTTTATTTTTATATAGCGCCTCTCACAACAGTCACCCCAAGTCGCTTGACATGACAGCATCATTGAAAGCTTAACTATTTAAATGTGTCTATTTCCTGTGGCTTATTACAGAGTGCTAAGGTTTGTGTTCATTTCCCCTCCCAGCTCAGCGCCCATCTGACTTTTTCGGACAAAGTTGATCCTTTAATTGCACAAGCGGCTTCTACGTTTCGTCGAAAGGATCCCATGATTCTGAAGGATGTCTGTCTTGGTGTCAGGGACAGCGTGACAAGTCCGTATGCACTGATGACATGAGGAGGTCTGCGTTCCCCTGTGATTGACGTTAAAGCTCGTCACATGACCTCCGTTTGCTATTTCTGTGCGTCAATGCCACTATTTCGCAACAGTGGTCTGTATAAATTCATATTGAAATTCCGAGTTCCACATTTTAAATGTAACAGAAATGCCACTCATTCTTGACTCTCTGATAAATATATTTTTGAACAGGACAATTACTGACACCAAATAGCACTCCTTTAAAAGGCGGTGAGGTTGGATGACAAGGGGTCTGTACTTGTAGGCGGTCTGTATGATCTCTGTCCTTTAGCATCCATCACTGTAGCTAAACTCACAGAGGTAAAGAAGGTTTGGACAAGCCCTTCCACTTCATCTGGCGATAAATTAGATTGTATGCTCCGGGTGTCCTCCTGATGCCAGATTCTTCGGCCTTAATTTGGGAACTCGCTCAGCTGTGACTCAGGTTTCTATCTGATCTCAGAACTGATGTAATTGTAATCGTAATTTCACTGGCAATTTGTTGTGAAGGGTGTCAGCCTGCCAGTTAAAAATTGGTTAAAGAAAAAAAAATGAATTATTAATGGAAAATGCAACAAGTATATTCCTTAACTGCTAATTAATGAAGAGCAAGTTTAAAAAAAAAACTCCAATTTTTTTGTGACCTGCAGAGCTAAAGACTTCCCCATGGTATGTTACAGTGCTCACGGCCCTCATGTAATCCAAGGAAGAAATTTCATTGAATTTCCAATAGTGACTAGAGGTGCAAAGATATTTTCTTGAAATCATATCCTGTGGACTGAGTGACTTTCGGAAATGTGCTCCTCACGTAGCCTTAATTACTGCCAACTTGGCGTCCAGTCGGTCTAATGAATAAAGTGACTGACAGTTGCCCATTCTCTTACTGGTGTTGCATTCTTTGTTGTGCAGGCCTGGTTGAAACGGAGATGGAAGTTCAGGTTTGGGGCCTGTAATATACATTATCCTTATGGGAGGGTAATGTGACTCCCAGTCTGAGGGTCAGACCAAGCTCTGGAAAGTACGGCACTGTGAGAACTTGGGCGTCTCAGCGCGGGCTGTAAATCTGAAACCCCCGAAAGGCGACAGCGGAAACGGCCAGGCACCCGGCGCATTCAGCTGCATCCTGCGGCTTTTTGCATCTGGCTTTATCGGCCCTACCCCTGTGGGGGGGGGGGGGGGGGGGGGGGGGGGGGGGGGGGGGGGGGGGGGGGGGGGGGGGGGGGGGGGGG